>APFE031185739.1:0-21929 GCA_000404065.3 Pinus taeda
TTTTGAAACAATAACCCAATATTTCAGATCTTAAGATATTCAACCCAAAAGAATACCCAAGCCAAATGATCTCCTTTGCTTTATATAGGCAAGCTCTTCCTCAAACATGGACCAATACCACGGGCCAAAACCATAACAAACCAATACCATCAACTCAATACTAGGGATCAACACGTCTGTCGAGATGCCATGGTCCAAAAACCATAGGTTAAAATTCCAAGGACTAACTACCATGGACCAAAGGTAAGTTTTCCCACATGAAATAAACTTTTCTCTGCATAAAATTCCGTGAACTTTTCTCCACATGAAATAAACTTTTATAAACTTTTCTCTGCATAAAATTCCGTAAACTTTTCTCCTGCGTACTTCTTAATTCTCATCATATTGAGAGCTATGCCATGGGTGTTGCCATCAAGTACAACATCTGTAACATATAACCATACCAGAAACATAATGCCAACACTAGTCACATTGTTAATGGCGATTAATTGATATGATGGGGTCTGATATGAGGTTGGAAAATTAGTTTAAATGTGCAATGTAGTGGATCTCACTTGGTTTAGATGGTGTGTGCACCTACAACATGTAGAATGAAGTCCAATTTGGTGGATGTTGTGCATATGAAGTCAGTTGAAGTGTGGATTGACAAAGATAAAGTGTGATTTGTGTGACAATGTGCATGGATTAAGCAAGGGTTAGGTAGATTACATATGATAGAAGATAAATGGTTAAGTATTGACAGAGTATGGAAAGAGTATCAAAGTGCAACTCCTATAGAGTGCAATTTCCAGAGAAACATGTGTGCATGGAGTAGATCGATTTGAGGCAGAGTGTTGTGAATCTAATGTTGTGTTTGTAGGGATTAGTTGAGCTTGAGAGATCATACTTATGCCCTGTATTGTTGTAAGAGATTCGTAATTTTGTTATGACTAATGTAGTATTATGATGATATTTTGTTGAGAGGGTTTGTTAGAATAGTGTTGTTGGTGTCTAAGGGTTGATGAGGTATGTCTAGAAGAATTCTTATATTACTATTATATAGTTTTGTAGATTGTTATCATCCATATTTTATGTATATGACTAAGAGTGGTAGATGATGAGTGAGTATGACATGGTCAGAATATTATTGAAGGTTTGATATTGGTGCTACTTGTATTGACACTGATGTGATTGGTTAGATTTTGAGTATGATGTTATTGCTAGTCTTGGGAGTGAGGTTATATGTTGCTTGTATGGATTGTGTGAGTTGATGGATTGAGTGAGGAGGAGAAAATAATATTTATGTGTTGTTGTATGCTGTTAAGTTTTGTGGTTGTTTGTATTGGAGTGAGGTGTTTGTATTCAGTTGATGAGCATAGGGTCTTGGTGGCTCCAATCTAAAAATTGTGAAATGAGACACACAATGCTTTAGGAAAATATTAGTGGGACCTAGTTTGAAAACATATATTTGAAATTTGGTCCATTAGAGCTTGATGGTTGGGACCTTTAGTGGGCGACTAGTGGCTTGCTAGAAAGTAGTGGTTTGCTGATTCAAGGAGTGGTGGCTTCCTTTGGGTTATGTCCTAAAACGTTTGGGAGTGGTGGCTCCCCTCAAGTGGTGGTCTGGGAAATTATTGAAATTATTGGAGGTTGGGGCCTCCAATAGGTAGTGGCCTACATAGCCGAGGGAGTGGTGGCTTCCAGCAGGTGGTGGCTTACAAAGTTGAGGAAGTCGTGGCTTCCATCTCGTAGTGGCCTGAAGCGAGTGGTTACTAATATGCATCGGAAGTAGAAGATTGGACACTAGTGGTGGCTAGTGATATGATGGAAGAAAAATATTTTAATAATAATAAGAAGAAAAAAAGCAAAGAAGATGGTGGTTTTTCTCCCAAAAGGATTTCCACCTTATATCATGTGTTCTAATGGGTGATGTTTTTCTAGATGTTTCTTTCATGGTTATTTGTGTTTATGGTTGTTGCTCATATAATTTACATGTTTATGTCATTTGTTTTTATAATGTGCTTCTCACTAATGAATGATTCAATGATTTGTAAAAGAAGGTAAAAATTTGATCCACACTACATAATAATGATTCACCCCCCAAGTTAGTATTGCCAAGATCCCAAAAATTGGTGTCATAGCAAGTGCTTTCATGTGTAAATTGGCTGTTGCGAAGTACATCTGGGTAATTTTATTTTATTTTTTATCAAAATGGATAATTAAGGAGTGTCCTTGCTCATTGCTGCAAATTACTAGTGATGGAAAGAAAAGTTAAATTTGGGTTGTTAGATTGTGAATCTAATCTATGGAATTTGGTATGTGAAGGATGTGGAAAGGATCCCCTATCAAATAAAGTGATGTTGTAGAATGATAAAGCAAAATGTATGATATACGGAAATATTCATAATGTAGATATGGAGAAGATTATAGATATGAGATCCGCTAAAGATATAAGGGATAGACTGAAAATCCTGTATGGAGGAGACAATAGCAACAATATTGGAGAGTAGAAAAATAAAAAGAATAAAAGGAAGAAGGGATCTAACAAGAAATAGTCTCAGTCTGATGAGATTCATCCACTTAGTGCAAATGGAGCAACTAATCATCATGGGGAGAAATAAAAAAATTGAGAACTAGATGTATTGCAGAAAAATGGATCTGAAGGTAAAAATATTGATGAATTATTTCTGAGTTATGCATTGGATATTTGTGATGATATTCATTCATATGTTATTAGTTAAGATGAAAATGATGCATTAGTTCTTAAGGATAAACTTGAGTTAGTCATGGTTGTAGTAGAAGAAATATATGTTGAAGTTACTAGGTTGACAACTATGTGTAGATACCAAGGAAAACTTTTGTAGCTTTGTGATGACAAGGAGGTTGATTTGAAAGAAGAAATTATCAATTTGAAGACCCAGTTGCAAGAGGCGAAAGGGGTTGAGGATGTGATAGCTAATCAAATAAAACAGAGAGAGGGTTGAGTTGATGAGCTTGAGGCTAAGTTTGTCACATTGAGGGAGTGGCTAGAACATAAGGACAATCAACTCAAGAAAGAGAAGAGTACCAAGGTTTTGGAAAACATCCTTAGTATCCAAAGATCTCCCTTTCATCATATTTGGTCTAGACTTTTAGAAGGGAGAGTCTAGTACATAGGAACATGCAAAAAATGATGTAGCAGATAATGGAAATAATTTGAGAAACAAACAAGGAGGAAAGAAGTAGCAGATCTAAAAGTTGAGAAGAGAACCTCAAGGAGCATCTATGTCTAGAAGATAATTCACTACAATAGAATATTATGGAAAATTTGGGAGTTTTCAAAGGAGAAGTCAGAACCCATTTGTTCCTTTGATGAATTAGATCGAGTGCTACATTTGCCACAATTATGGACATGTTGCAAGCAACTATAGAAGAATAAATTTCAGATCTAATCAAAAAAATATGAAACAATATGGGAAATAAGGACAATAGAGGAGATTACCAACAATCAGGTATACAAACTCATTTTATGGTCATTGTTGTTCTTGTAACTTGTTTGGCCACAATTTAGTTAATTGTATATATCATGCACAAAGTAGAGGCATGTTTTATGCAATGCAGAGATCTGATGTAGTTAGCAGAGGGTTTGATCCCCTTGACTCATATCTTGGTCATGTGAGGTGTTATGCTTCTAGCAACCTTGGTCACATGGCTAGAGATTGCAAGATGTATGAATTCTCAAGACAAACAAGGACAAAGGAGAAAATTATTTAGAGTAGGCCTAGTAGGAAGCAAAACGAGAATGTGCATGCCAAGAAGTAGCCTACCAAGGTGTGGAGGAAGAAAGAGCAGTATCATGTGAAGTAGAAGAAGCTAGTCTTCACTACAGTCCATTTTTACTTGCTGGATATTCAGAAAAGACTATAGAAGAGAAATGTGAGGCCTACATGGTCTAAGGGGGAGCATATGTCAATATGAAGAGTTGATGAAGATGAGTAGAAATAGTAGCAAGGTGTGACCGAGAGTCTACTAGCACAATTAGGTCCATAGGATCAATAAGAGTTTTGGAAGGTAAGTGAGCTTAGGGGGAGTTGTGCATGCCATTAGGGTTTCAGGGGTTGTTTATCATTTTTATATTACCTCCACTCATTTTTTTTATCATATTCAAATGTGTTTCTATGAGTGAAAGAGCATGTATTTCATCCATTTGTATGTATTTGGTTATTATTAGCAAATTGGATGGAAAATCACTTGTACCAATTATGCATAGAAGAACATATTTGGGTCAGCCATGTAAAGCATTCTTGTGTGAATTGAGTGGCCTTTTTATGTATTTATTCATCATTTGGTTCACACATGTATGGGAAGCTAGTTAAGAGTAACAAGTGTTTTTCCATGCATAGTAGAAGTTATATGTTCTAGCCATGTAAAGCATTCTTGAGTGAATTGATCTAGCCCTGTACACAATTTCTTATCATTTGGTTCAATCATACATAAGAGAGAGATTCATGAGTCTTGACATGCATAATAGTGATTCATTTATTTCAATCACGTCCTTTTATGATGTAGCAGTGTATTCATTAAATAATCCATGTACTCTCATGTATCATTTATCATGGCTTGTTGTGAAGCCTCGGTCTAGTAGAGTTGTCTCTTTCATGTGGAAAGGAGGCAAAGTCTATAGAAAAATTTGTTGAACAATGACATGAAGAAGTTATTTACAACCTTAATACATGTCCATGGGGAGCATGTTCAAAAGGAAGGAGGTAATTGTTTGACTTATTTTCATTGATGTCCTTTGGTTTTAATAGGATGTAGATTTCTGGCTCTTAATGATTATATTGCAAGTGTTGTAGATAATAAAATTTCATCATAAAACAATTGATATCAAAAAAGTTTAGTGATGTCAAAACATTGTTTTCAGCAAGCCTTGACCACCATTTTCCATTCATGTCAAGGGGGAGAATGTGACCAGTGATGAGCAAAGAGTGAGACCAACCAACTTGCACCAAATGAAGATCGGTTTGGTGAAGTGGCTGAGGGTTTCCACCAATGCAAAAGGGGGAGATTGTTGGAAACATGGTGTTGGAATTGATGTAAACCAAGATTATTCATATAGCTCTGCATTGATTTCAATAGGCTTGTGGGCTTGTGTTGATGATCAAAAGTGTTACAGAGGTTGTTGAGGTGTTTACAGGTGCTTGAGAATGTGGTGATGAAGGTGGAAGTATATATGAGAATAAATTATTTAATCTTTCTATGTGAACATAGACTATCATAGACGACCCATTGTCATAGAGCGAAATGGCCTCACTATTGCGGTCTTGTCACATCTTGCTAGTTGCATTATCCACAATCTATCCAACGAGTGCCCACAAGACTACTTGTAGGTTGCGAAAATGAAACCTTGAACTAAATCCATCGAATCTTCCCATGGTATAATTGGATGTGTTTGAATCAACATTCTTTCAAGTGATTGTTGAAGTGCTTACAAAACGCATTGAATGAAGATCAAGTCGTAGCTTGATTAAGTCTCAATTGATCAGTTGTTAAAGAGTGACATTGGTGGCTAGAGTGAAGGTGAAATAAATGATCAATGTATCGTTGATTCAGTCTAGGTGTTCACATCATTATGAGTCAACACAATGATTGATCTGGTCCTCAATTGTCAAAACTAGGCATGGCATTAGTGGTGATTAATTGATTTGATGGGGTATGATATGAGGTTTGACTATCACTTTAAATGTAAAATGAAGTTGATTTCCCTCAGTTTAGATGGTATGTGCACCTATAGCACGGATAATGAAGTGCGATCTAGTGGATGTTGTGCACATGAAGTGTTAAAGTGTGCATTGATAGATATAGAGTGTGATAAGTGTGACAATGTGCTTGGATTGAGCAAGTTTTAGGTAAAGTGTGTATGACATAAGATAAAGGGTTGAGTATTGAAAGAGCATGGATGGAGTATCGGAGTGCACCTCCTATAGAGTGTGATTTCTAGAGAATATTGTGCACATGGAGTACAACAATTTTAGGCAAAGTATTGTAAATCTAATCTCATGTTTATAGGGATTAGCTTAGCTTGAGAGCTTATACTTATGCCTTATATCGTTGTAAAATATTTGTAATTGTATTATTAGTGTTATAGTGTTATGATGAGATATTGTTGAGAGGGTTTGTCAAAATAGTGTTGTTGGTGTCTAAGGATTGATGAGTTACGTTTGTGTTGTAGCAAATAACAACCCCCCATTTTTCTTTATCTTTAAAAGACAAAATAAGCAGTGGGGACACTTTGATTTTTTTAAAAAATCATTTTAGGTTTACTTTAAAATAAGACAAAGGGGAAATAAGTTTGAATTTGGTCTTGAAATGATTTTAAAAGAAAATTTAAGTAAATTTTTGATCGGGACAATTGTTATCAGAGTTGATTTATCAAAAGTATTTTTAAAACATTACGAGATTTTCCTCCTTTAAATGTGATTTCTCGATATTGCAAAAGAGTTAAACTCTTGGGGTAAGACTCCTGCTGTTATGAATTGAAACCTTTTCTTATCGAGATTTTCCTTCATTAGATGAAATTTTAATCTAAAAGTGCCCATGAAATTTTCGTGTAATTTCCATGTCATAATATGTAAACCAATCAAAATTCTTTAAATTTAAAAAGAGGTACATGTGAATATTTGGAGGGAAAAGAGGAAAACCTTTTTTTTTTCTAATTCTATTTTTGGTTCATCTCCTTATAGGTATCCTCAAATTTCAAGTGTAGACACTCATTGGATGAAAAATTAAATTCTACATCCAACGGGTATCCATTATGCATACTTTTGAGAAGGCCTGCATTGCTAAAAATTGAAGATACATTAAAAAATGTTTTAAACACGATTTTTTAATGTATCTTTGATTTTTATCAACGTGGTTCTTCTCATAAGTATGCATAACGGGTACTCTTTGGATGTGGAATTTAATTCCACATCCAACAAGTTTCTACACTTGGAAATTGAGTCAACCTATAAGGAGATAAGCCAAAAATACAATTAAGAAAAGTTTTTTTTTTCTTTTCCCTCGAAAATTAATAAATCTTATTTTATTATTTTACTATTATTTTATTATTTTCCTTAAGAGGCCATTTTAGGCTGAAAATTCCTATAATGATCGGAGCCTTTTTAATAAAATGTTACAAGGCCTTTCCCCTTTGAGATCTGATCTCCCAAGGTTTTGAGATAATTTATTCATATTTGAGTTTCGGTATTTTCGGGCCTCTCCTTATCGAGACTTCAATACATCTTAACTCTTATTAAAAAAAAGCGATATTAATATTCTTTGAATACTCTTATACGTCAAAGTTTACATATTTTGGGACCTTTGCATTTTGCATCTCACATCTCGAGAAACTTCCATATCAGAAATTTCTTGTATCAAGACATTTGTATCTCGAAGCCCTCACATTTTATATCATCCCTTTTCTATATCGAATATTCACTTCTTGGAGGCTTTCTCATCTTGACGTTCTCATCTCAGAGCTTTACATATCTGAAACACTTTATATCATAACTCTATTTTAAATCCACCTTCGATATTTCTATTCTGACATCTGACATGGCATGTCCACGTGGTCTCTTGTCTGTTCACTTAAGTGATTTAACATTTTAGCCTCGAATGAATTAAATCTCACATTTAATAAACTTTGGTTTTCGTAATAGATTTTTAATAAAGGCCTTTTACACTCAGTTTCCATTTACGCAATTTGTGAGTGTTGTAAAGAGTTTTTATGCTAAGTATCTACTTCTGTCTCCTACAGGTGAACACAAATTCTCGGTACATTGAAGAAATGAAGAAAGGAGGCAAGGGTAAGAAAAAGGCTCCATAACAATAACTCACGAGTCCATTTGTGGAATATGTAGATGACAA
This sequence comes from Pinus taeda, assembly GCA_000404065.3. Taxonomy (NCBI): domain Eukaryota; kingdom Viridiplantae; phylum Streptophyta; class Pinopsida; order Pinales; family Pinaceae; genus Pinus; species Pinus taeda. The sequence goes on from APFE031185739.1 coordinate 7,867, forward strand.
AATTCTAGGAGCAAGACTATTTTCTAACACTATGTACCAGAGATGCTTGGCTTTCCTCTTGGGAAGAAATTTATTAGTATTTTGAAGATGAAGGTCCTGAAGTCACCAAAAGAATAGTGACATCAAATTAAAAAATACATGTTTTGGAAAATACTCCGAAGGATGTGAAAAACTCCTTTCTCCACAGAATTTCAGCGAGACCGTGATTAGTGCCTTATACATATATGGTTCATTGGGGTGTTTAAAATTTAGATATTTCTGAGAGACATATATAAACACTAAAAGGCACATTTACTGGTTCTTTCACCAACAAATATTTGCAAAGTATGTATCATTTGCCTAATCCACCATGTATATATAATAAGGAGTTTTTTTAGGCCTTTGTAAAGGATCATGGTCACCCATCATAAGAAATCAGACAATGGAGAAGAGACCCTAATAAGCATAAAGCAGAGGAATCCAATAAGTATTCACTCGATTCCCTTGCTACTCCTTTTTCCCAAGTTGTGGCTATGATGTGTTGATTTCATACTCAACCTAATGTATCAAAGTTATCGAACACCTGGGTACCCCTAATCGATGGCGCAATAGAAGGATATATATTTGATTGGACCACTATTTTCTCAAATAATTTGGCTATGCAGATCTTATCTTTCTGACATGCTATAAGTGTTTATGAGAATATGCTTCCTCCCTTTTACATGTCTTCTTATATCATGGATTCCCTGTGTTTTACAATGGATTTTCCTACTATGGTTTGGAAATGGACCATTCAGGATCCAAAGGCTATTCATAGCTATCATGATATTCTGTGGGAGTCCAAATACCATGAACATTTCTATCATATTTGTCATAGAGTGATGATTCCTATATATGAAGCTATTTTTGAGTCTCGTCCACCTCATATGTCTCAAGAAGCCATGGATGACCTTTGAAAGGTCTGAAGTTGGTTCGAGGAAGAATTATTCACTTATATCAGAGTCTATGGAAGCCTGGCCCATCCTTATGTTTTATACTTGTTCATCCTTGATAATTTAGTCAACAGAGAAGTAGCTTATCAAACAATTGGTTATGCGATTACTAAGGTACTAAAGGAGTCAAACAAAAGGGTATGCCCTATTTTCCCTACCAAATTTGGCATATTTTCATTGGCTAATTATCGCCATGTTGAGAAAGAAATTCTAGCCATTCAAGCTCTTAAGTTTCCTACTATTCCTAACAGACAAAATGATCCTAGTGTAGTGGTGAAGAATTTCATTGCTTCTCTGGGACTTCGATTTTTTTTCCTTGACGTAGACAAATTAGATGACTTGTTTGCACAATCCTCCTCTTATGATACACTACTAAGAAGAGTGGAAGAACAATTGACTATATAGGAGAAAAATTAGTTTTTCCAATACAAAAATTCTCAGATAGCCAATATTTCGTTAAATTTTCTACAGTTACCTCACGAGAAGTCCCTAGTGTCAACTAGTCAGCCTGATAGTTCTACACAGTTAGTCATTCCTCCTAAGGGTCAACCAGAGGTTGTTTTAATTTCTTCCCCACCTCAGGTTGAGAACTTTATTTTTAATCCTGAATTAAATTATGCATGGAATGAATTTTGTATGATTAAAAATGGTAAGATCAAGACTCAAACTTCAATTTCTCAATTTTCCACTTCTTCACAACCAATGGACATTCATGATACTTCTAAGAATCTTGAACAAGATACCAGGTAAGAGGAGATTACTTATAATTATTCTATTCATGATATTGAAATCATTCTTTCTTTCCATACCTTAGAGGTTAGTTTGAATATTGAATAAATTCCTCACTTAGACATTTTTTGTAGTTCTCAACATAAGGATATGGTCAAAAGGGGAAGGAAGAAGAGGAAGTTGGATCAATCTCAGTCATAAGTGCCTAACAAGGTCTCTTCTTTTGATGTTATGTGTAAAGCTTCCTCTACAACACCGATAAAGGAGTTAGAAAATCTAAATCAATTCACAGGAGCCTATGCTTCGACAACAATTAACAAAGCCATAGAGGTTAAAGGACTTATTAAGGAGAAAGAGGAAAAAATCATCTCGCTAGAACAAACACTTAACACTTAAAAATAGAAAACTAATGAACTGTGACATAATCAAGTGTCAGAGCTACATCTAAAATTTAATGCTTTGAAACTACAACATGATAAGGAGGTATAGATAAAATATGATCAAATCAAATAAATGTAGAAGAAAATAGAGTAATTTCATGTCAGTCCTCAACTGGACAAATTCAAGAAAGAGGCTAAGGAATTAAATGGTCTTCTCATGAATCAATAGAAGGTCTTTCGAAATAAGCATATGTTGATCCATGATCAATTTAAAATAAAAAAAATGTGTTGTGGATCAGTTGTATGATATGATGAATTACTTCGAAGAAGTGAATGAACATCTTACTGATTTTCTAACTTGGAAAGAAAGTGAGGAAGGTAGAACTTCAAATATACCTAAGATTGATGAAACTCAAAAGATAATAATTTTCCGAGAGTGGGAAATTAAGATGAAATAAGCTGAATTTGTTTTGAATGAATTTTAAGATATTTCCAGTTCTATCATTGAAGTAGTCAATGATACATTATTACAATCCATTATTATCTCTAACTACTTCGAAGATTCATTTCCATATGTGAAGACATTTTCAAAATCTTGGATAGAACATAGTACAAAAATGGTTCAAATGATTGATCAGTTGTCTAAAATTGATCTTGAGCATCATTGGAATTTTATGGTTAAGCCTCACAGCCAATGGTTAGTTCTCTGATGCCTATCCAATGTTACTACTTAGATGTTGTCACCACTGAAGACTATTATTTTTATAGGTTAGATAATGATCAAGCTCGGGAAGCCCTTGGAGCTCACTAGTCTGCTGGATATTTAAAGATTAAAACAACTTATTATTGGACAATATTCATCCTGAGTTTCAAGGTTTTGTAATGATTTCCTTATTAGTCTTTTACTATTGTTTCTATTTAGAGATTGTTGAAAGAGATTATTTCTATCTTTTTTTGTATTAAGACTATAAATTACCTCTCTGAGATGGAGAAGGGGTTCTAAATTTTGAAAAGGAAGGACTTGAAATTGCACTATTGTATTTTAAGTTTTTCTTAATATAAGTTGAACCACTTGCAGTTCTAGTATGAGAAAATCTACTGTTTATTGGGTAATATTATCCTATATTTTTTTTATCTTTTCTTTGAAAAGAATTGTTTTACGATATTGTTCACATATATACGTTAATCGGTCTTTCATGATCACTATTGGCATGTTTGCTTGAAATTTGATTTATATTGTGAACAACGAAATTTTTATCATATTATGTGATTCTTTAATAAAATTAATTTAATTAATTATTTGATTTACTTAATTTTCTTTCATCAAATTAATATCGTAATTGCATAACGATATACATTATTGTGCTTGTTACGACATCTTTTTAGCACATATGTCCTCATCTTACCTGGGTGTTATATTAAGTTGTAGTAGCTTATAATTTAGTTGTTAGTACATATTAATATCCATTAAGATATACTTTACCACCATCCATCCCACTTCACATAGCTTTTATTTAAGGGAAATTAGTCCCATAATTCTAGTCGGAGCCACTATTCCAAATGAAAAAGAGTCTAATTAGGACCTCGACCGGGGTTTCCCCCAATGTTGATGAGGAAAATTCGAACCATCAACATTTTTGGCACTAGAAGGATGGAAAACAAACTATGAATCGTAAAAATATCTCATTGTATATCAAGAGGCCATCCTAAGAATCAATCTCCCTCAAAATTTCCTTCAACTTCTAGATCACATTCCAAATCACTTGATTTTAGATTTGAAGTTGTTGAACCATATTCAAAATATCCTAGCCTTGTTAAACAATCAATTAGTGAATCTTTTATAAATACACCGCTTTTAGATCAATCGATTGAAGCCCCTGAACTTCAAACTCTCATATAGAAATTGGAAGGAATTTCCATTTCTGGAGAACAACTTAATCAACATGAAACTCTGAAGGCAATGTTAATTCTTCACTAAAATCTACTAGAGTCCTTACCAAATAGAAAAGTGAGAAAATTGAAGTTAAACCGTTTGAATTCCCATTACCATCTCATAGGAAAAATAAGAATAACTCTGGTGGTAATTCATTGTCTAGTGAGAATGTTTCATCTTCTCCACCATATACTCCGACCATTCTTCCTACTTCTTCACATCATCCTTTACCGTCTTCTTACCATCCTTTGACAACTTCATCCACTCATATTTCTTATCCACAAACAACTAACACTATTATTGACGGTAGTGCTGCTGGGGAAACTTTTTCAATTGTCAATACTCCAATTTCCCCTTCATAAAGTACATCTACTTAGGGATCTACCTCTTCAACCACTTGTTATATTATTATTCCTAGAATGGAAAAAATAACATGGAACAATCGAGGATCAGTTGCAATGAATCCTCCTCTACACCCCCTTCCTAATCATCCAAAGAAATGGTTGCCTAAATTTAATCTTAATGATGGACTTCCAACAAAAGAACATGTACACAATTTTATGTTGGAAATTAATCTTAATGGAGTTATTGAAGAGGATGTAGTGTGTAGATTATTTCCTTACACATTTGAAGGATAAACAAGCTCTTGGTATTTTTATTTGCCTATTCGATTAATAGCTAATTGGGATATATTTGAAGAGAAATTCCTTAAGAAATTTGGGGATGATAAAATAATAGTAACTTTAATTAATGTTATCAAATTTCAAAGCTTCACCAAATGAGAAGATTAAAGATTTTAATTTCAGATTTAATAATCCTTTGAATAAGATCGCAACAACATCCAGAGGCAGTGTTGATGTTCAGATTGAATGGTGTATGAATTCCTTACCTTAAAATATTGTTGTGTTTGTTGATAGATCTCAAAAGATAGTACTCACTGATAATATAAAAGAAGCTATGGCTGTTGAGAAAAGGGTATTATCCCTTCAGAAGAAATATGTTGTTGAAGAAAGAAAACCATATAAGAAGGTCACTTTCAAATAATAACACAAAAAGAAGGCTTCCAAAGTTCCTTATGATCTAGAAGGTTTAAAAAAGGATCTATTGTAGTAGCTACAACTACCCTCCAAAAATTTTCCCATGCTTCATTTTGGAGCCTCCCTTCTAAACCACAATAATTCATCTTGCACTGATCTAGGTACTTATGATTTGATTGAGCCTCATCCTTTACATATTGGCTTGTGTTTTCTTACTTGTTTTACTATCTATCCTACAAGTCTCTTCACTTGGTTTTCATCCAGTTCTGGGCTTGCCTTAGAAAACTGTAGAATGCTTGAGGGAAACCAGCCTTTCTCTTGGGAATTGTGTCTTCCAAGCTAATAGTGAGATTTGAGCTCAATAATTGCACAATAATAGATTACAGGTAGCCTTCAGCTAGGAAATTGCACAGAACATGAGAGGCATCCCAGAAACTCAACCCATAAATTGTGCAGAAGCCTTTCTTCTCAGACGTTGTTGAGTGCATGAACGAGAGAGTTGCCCAGTTCTTCATAGAACCACGCAATCTCTCTGAGGAATGCATGGAAATTTTCTCAAAAAATCAAAAGAAAGAAGCATCCCTAGGAAGTAGGGATCTATTATTAGTTTAATGAAGGTGGCACATTACTATTCTTAGAGCATTGTCGTCGATTTTTAGGGTGAGTTTTTCTTTTATTATCTTTTGCCGCTTTTTCTGTTGTTTTTTGTTGTTTGGCTTGTGAAGTGTTGCTTCACTTGATTCTTTGAAAAACCATTGGATTTATAAAACAAATTAGCTTGTATAAGTGTATTTTCAAGTTTTATATTGTCTTTCCCAAGAGTCGCATGTTTTTTCTCATTTTTCACCAACGGTCGCCATTGAGGCGACTCTCTTCACATGCTTCGTTTTTCTTTAGTTGAATTGATTCTTGTACTTGTTTCACATGCATGAATCAACACTTAGTCATAACTACACTTAGCATCACACCATCCTTCATATTTTCTTAATTTTCACACTCCCCATGGGCATATCTAAGCTCCTCTTGCCCAGATCTCACACTTCGCTGCATGCACTGCACAATATGAGCTCAAGGCCTCTCCCTTGGCTTCTAGAATCGCATAAATCATGTCCTAGCCTAGCTCACACTATGACTTACGTAGCTCTAGGATTCAGTCTCCCAGCTTGGCCACTGAGACTGTGCAATGCATAGTCTCTCGAAGGCCCTGGCCTAGACTAAACTACATATTGGGCATTTCCAGTCATCAAGCTCCCACACTGACTGTTGGGACAGTATAGTGTGTAGTTCCCACAATCATTCAATCACCCTTGTCAGCCAAAATTACATAAACCATTTCATCAAATGCCCTAGTTGCTGCTTTTTCATATTGTGAATTTGGATTTGCAAGAGCTAATGTTTTCTTGCCATGAGTTTCCTTTTTGTCCCACAGGTACCACACTAGTGAAGCACTTCTCTCCAGTAGCCATTGTACCATGGAACCAAAGAAAACTAGTTCAAGAGATACCACTAAAATCAGTATTGGGGAAGCAGTTGAGCAAGCACCAGTTAACTTACCAATATATGCAAACACTCAATTGTTCATAGAAAAGGAGTCAACACGAACATGGTAGCAAGACCAGTAGCAGTAGAAAAAGGAAACAATCCAATACAAGTCTAGGGAAAGAGGAAGTTGCTGACATAATCGTGGGAGAACAAAGTTGCAGAGTGAAAGTGGATTCAATCTTCATGTAGGCAGCTTTGGTAACAAAAGAAAAAGGAAGTAGAGGACATAAACAACATAGTAGAGTAAGAGAGAAAAGCAAATCTTGTAGGTAGTACAACTGAGATCACAACAAGAAAAACAAGAATCGAAGGAAGGAAGGGAGCTGAGGAGGAAATAACAAGAGATAAATAGAATAAGGAAGACAAAAAAAGGCAAGCTACAATGACAAAGAAAATAATGCCAATACAAGTTGATGAGATGGAACAACCAACAATTGAGGAAGAGAGTGAACAAATGTATGTTCCCTCACCAATGCTAAACACAAGAACAAAGTCTGGCTAGAGATCAATGAGTATGTGGAGCAACTAATATGAGAGGCCACCATAGAAGACTTAGAGTTGAATGCACACAACATGCAGAAGTACATCGGTGGTCCTGTCAAGGTCAACACCATGCTGCTCATGCTTCAGAATGAGTTCGATACAAGTTCTGAGACCATACACACAGATGCCATGGAGGAAAGAGTCTGCTTTCAGGAAGACACCATTAGTCAACTTGGTGACGCCATCATGTATTACCAATCTTGGCATCAATATGTGACTGAGAAGAAACAAGTGTTGGTTGTCGAGTTGGTCTTTCCACAAACTTCAAAGTCATAGTGTTTTGTCTTGTTAGATTGTCTCTAGCCTATATTGTCTTACATGTGTACACATGAAAAATGTAATATTATTTGTAAATATGTTGTAAGTGAAATTCCAAGTGTCACTAGTGGAATGTGAAAGGTCATCATGTTATGTAATGAGTTACTTGTAAGGAATTTGAAGAGTCATAAGGGTAGTCAAAGAGTCACAAAGGGGAATGTCAAGGGTCACCCCACCCTTTGTTATAAATAGAACCTCATAAGTGATAGAAAAATCTTTTAGGGAGTGAAGCTTTTGGATAGGCTTAGGCTTAGAAAAGGCTTGGGATTATTTTGATGAGCCTTGGCTTCTCCACAGGGTAGAGAAAGTATACTTTTTTGGAGGAGAAGGTGTTGTTGACTGTAATTCTACACTATTGGGGCTGGTGGTCATCAATGGTGTATGTATGGATGGAACTTTCACTTATAATAATAATAAGAGAGCCAAAACACTTTCATGCATATGTTGTTATTGTAGTTGGACTAATCTGGTTTCTTTAACAATGTATGTTGTTTAACTCACGCATTTTCTTATGAACTAATTTAACTGTATGAATCTTGCTGAATGTGTGTTGTTGGATGAACTCATCACTTTAATTTGTGGACTATTCTCCATTTTAGCTTGTGATGTCATTCTTCTAGTGTGCTCATTTCAATCTGTGTACTATTACAGGCTTCTAAGCAGCGCACTTCCTTTTCCCCTCCATGTGTCAGAACCTTCATGCATCACACTTGACCCTCCCCAGGGTCACACACTTTCTCTCACACAAAGTTATCTTACTTACCTCTGCAAGCTATCGCGATCAAGAATTACACTACCACCCACTACTAGGACTCCTACTCCAAATGGTTTGAGGTCTAGTTGGGACTTCATATCGGGGAGATCCCCTAAATGTTGGTGGGTCCAACACCATCAACAGGTCCTCAAAACCATTTCCAATGAAATGGTAGAATTAAAGAAGCAAGCAGGTGAAACTTCAATAAGAAAATCTTTCAAGCTCATAAAGTGAAATCAACATGTTCAATCTCAACCACTTTCTTAGATATCTACTACATATTCAGATGAAGAAGAGGAGGAGGAAGGAACAATATCAACAGAAGAAACAAAAGAAGAAGAAGTAACAAAATCAAATGGCCTATGGGATTTTATCCTTATTGCTTCAGAAAATGAAGTAGAAGAAGAAGAGGCTCTTCCTGTTAATACTTAGAGTAAATGACCTACAAATACATCACAGAAAAATAAAAAAAGTCCAAATTTCTCAACAAATGAAGATAGTACATCCAAAAAGTCCTCTAATCATTCTTCAGGGTCCACATCAAATGCTCCTAAAACTCCTCTTTTTGCTTCTTCTACATCAAATACCCTACTAGTTTTAGATGTTATTGAATATAACATAGTTGAAGATATGAAGAAAACCAAGGCTAATATTTACTTATATGAGGTCAATAAATTAAAGCAACCACACAAATTATTACTTAATGAATTGAATGTTGTTTGTGCTTCTCCTTTACCTTGAACCACTGTTACTACTAAAATATCTAAAGGAAAGAATAAGCCTCCTCATATCCCTTTTCGTAACCTGAATCCTTCTGATGCAATTCTGATTGGAGATCAGTCTAATTCACATACACCTCCTTTCCTTTTAACTTTTAACTTTTTAATAAGAATGTTCATAATTGTCTGGTAGATTCAAGTACTTCTTCCAATATCATGCCTTACTCAATATTCTTAAAATTAAATGCAAAGCCCTATAAATATGTCATACAAATAGTTCAACTTGATAGAACAAAAGTTAAAGTTCGAGTAGAAATGAATGATGTTTTAATTAGACTATCCTCAAATTCAAATTTGTTTAAGATTATAGATATTTTTGTGGTTGATGTCCATGAATTTTATGGTATTATTCTAAGTAGGGATTAGTATGAAAAGTTATATCGTTATTTTTCTATAGATTGGTCTCATCTTTGGCTCCCTTATAATGGTAAAGCTAACCAGATCCAAGTTGATAGGGAGAAACATATGAAATATATTGTGACTGGTCTTGATGAAGAGAATGAGCGTATATCTTTCACCAATAATATCCTGGGAATTATTCTTTAGAATATTTCTTTGGGATTTTTCTTGCCCAATCTTCTCCTTTCCTTGTTGACTTTGTTACATCAAAGATTGCAATTGTTTCACAAAAAGATTCTTCTAGGTATGTAAATATTGTAGAAATATGTGTAAATAACACTGATAATATTTTTTAGACTCTTTATTTTAGTGGATCTAAGTCCAATGATGGTGTAGGGGTTGGTTTCATATTAGTAAATCCAAATGGATAAAAAACTATGCTATCCTGTAGATTAGAGTTTGAATGTACCAATAATGTGGTTGAATATGAAGCACTTGTTCAAGGAATACAAAAGGCTATTACCCTTGATGTGAAATTTCTCAAAGTGTTTGGTGGTTCTAAAATTGTTATTGAATAGGTAAGAAATAAAACTCATTGTGTTTCAAATCACTTAAATAATTATCAGTCCTTGATCCAAGACTTAACCTCCCATTTTTCAGCATTTAATATATCTCCCATACCCAGAATCCACAATGCCAGTGCATATTTACTAGCCCACATTACTTCTAAGCTCATTCCTCCAGAGGACTTTAGTCCTAATAGGTTTTCAATTGAATTGATTTTTAAACCTTCTATGCCTGATAATATTGCTAATTGGAGAGTGTTTAATGATGATGTTGATATTCTGAGTTTTCTTACTTCAGAAGGAACATACATAAATCAAATTAGAATATTTGTATGATTTGAAATATATATTTAAAAGACCAACCAATTGCAAGCTCCAAAACAATGCCTTAAAATTTGAACTCATCAATTTAGGATCTGAAGAAAAACCACAAAACATAAATGTAGGAATTTAGACTCTCTCTTTATGAAAGACTTGATTTTATTCATTTATTAAGAAGATACAAAGACATGTTTGCCTAGAGTTATAATGAATTAAAAACTTATGATACTTCTATAATTTATCATACAATACCAATGCTGCCAAATGTTAAACTAGTGTAGCAAAAGCTCAAAAAAAATCATCCTAATCTTGAGTCATAGATTAAAATTGAACTAAATAAATTGCTCAAGGATAAAATCATATTTCGAGTTAGACATTCCAAATGGGTATCAAATCTTGTCCCTATTAGGAAAAAGAATGGGGATATTAGAATTTGTATATATTTATGAAATTTGAATAAAGTTTATTAGAAAGACAATTTTCCTTTACCTCCGATGGAACAAATCCTACAATCAGTCACAGGTTCTGAATTGATGTCTTTCTTAGATGGGTTTTCTGGTTATATCAAAGTTCTTATTCATCCCGCATACATGTTGAAGACAACATTCAAAACCAAATGGGGAACATATGCATATCAGAAAATTCCCTTCGGTATTATAAATGCAAGAGCGACATTTCAAAGAGCCATGGACATAACATTCATAGGATTGATTAACAAATTAGTAGTGGTTTACTTGGATTATATGATAATTTATTCTAAAAAGAGAAGTAATCATCTTCATGACTTAAAAAAGATCTTTGAAATATGTATAAGGTTTGGGATATCACTTGATCCTAAGAAATATTTATTTTCCTTGAATGAAGGAAAACATTTAGGATTTATTGTTTCAAAATATGGGATTACTATAGATCCTCATAGGATCAAAGCCATTTCAGAAATTGCTTTGCCTCATAATAAAAATCCAATGCAATCATTCCTAGGGAAAATTAATTTTGTTAAATGTTTTGTTCCTGACTTCTCACAAATCGTTATGCCCCTTCAAAATATGATTAAAAATAAAACAATTTATAAATGGGGGCAGATAGAGAAAATATATTTTGAATCCATCAAACAAATTATTATAGATTCTCCTTCGTTATCTTCTCCTGATTATTCTAGAGAATTCTTTTTATACACATTTTCCTCTTATCACTCATATACATAAGTTTTGACTCAAAAGAATCAAGAACAAGTTGAAGTTCCTACTGTTTTCTACAGTTTAACATTACAGGGGGCATAATTAAATTACTCAGAAGTTGAAAAGAAAGTTTTTGCAGTCTTCAAATAAATCAAACATTTTAGGCCTTTTCCCTTAAAATCACATACAAAAGTAATTATACCATTCCCATCTGGTAGAAAATTATTATTTCGAAGAGAATTAGGTGAAAAGAGAGCCAATTAGGTCACAACTTTACAAGAATTCGACCTTGAAATAAAACCTGCTAAAATTGTTAGAAGACAAGGTTTTCGTAGACTAGTAGATGGTGCATCTGAGAATACATCAGAAATTGACACATATGAAAATATTGAAGTTTTAGAGGTATGTATTATTGAAGCTGAATCCTAATATGATGATCTCATTTTATATTTGAAAAATGGTTATGCACCAGTTGAACTTGATTCCAAAAAGAAAAGAGAAATAAGACTAAAAGCAAATCAATATCAACTTTTGAATGGTATTTATTTTAGAAATAATTATAATTATGTCTTGCTTAGATGTCTCGAAAAATATGAAGCTAAAAAGGTTTTTTCATGAAATGCATAATGGACCAGTTGGTGGACACTATAGTGGAGATACTATTGCTCATAAAATCCTTCATGTCAGATACTATCCAACCTTATTTAAGGATGAACATGCATATGTCAGGAAATGTAAAATCTGTCAAACCATTTCAGGAAATGAAAAGAAAGTAGCCTTACCATTGCAACCAATGAATACTTAACAACCATTCGAGCAATGGGGTTTGGACATTATAAGTGACATTTTTCCTCACTCATCCAAGAAACATAAATATATTCTCACTGCTACCGATTATTTTACTAAGTGGGTGGAGGAATTCCCTTCAAAAGTGGTCAACTCTGAGGTTGTAATTACATTTATTGATCAACATATTATCACTAGGTTTGAACTTCCAAGTGCTCTTATGTTTGACAATACTTCCTATAAATTTGGCAATCTAATAACTAAATTTGCATTAAATAGAGGTTTCAAGATTAAATATTCTACAAATTATTATCCCCAAGGGAATGGATTAGCAGAGTCTACAAATAAAAGCATCTTAAGAATCTTAAAATGAACCATTGATGAAAATAAAAAGAATTCGCATAGAGCTTAAATTGTTCCCCTATGGGTAGATATAATAACTCATAAAGCTTTCTCAGGGGCTTCACCGTACTATTATGTAAAAGAAGTTGTGTTGTCCCCTAATGTTGCTTTTACTTCACTGGCTTGGTTCAATCTATTGAAGAGCATCCTTGCTTTTCCCTTCAATTGAGATTATCTCAATTAATGAAATTAGAAGAATGGAGAGATAAATAAAATCACACCTATGCTAAACATAAAGTAATATTAAATCATGGTTTGATGCAAGTTCAGCTGGAAATAAAGATTTTGAAGTTGGCGATCTTGTACTAAAATGGGACAAAGCCCATGAGGAAAAAGGTAAACAAACAAAGTTTCAAAAACTTTGGCTAGGACCATTTTAGATTGTAGAAAAACATGATCCATCTACTTTCATTCTCCAAGACTTACAAGGTAGCAAAGAATCCCTTCCCGTAAATGGGGTCATCCTTGAGAAATATTTTTCTTGAAAATGATGCTACTTTTTGTAAATATGTAAATAATCGTATGTATAAATCGATTTGTCCTTTAACTAGTTTCGTTGAATGCTACTCTTTTGAAATTGTACTTGTGTATATAAATTAATATTCTCTAATACTTTTTATGAAATTCATATTTTAAAAGGAAATTTATCAAGAAAATTATTATTATGCTATTTTCCATAATTTCATAAATATTGTAATCTCTAATATTAATGATTTTGTCTCATTATTCTATAAACTACTCATAATGTAAATTTATAAAAAGGATATTATGTTTCATGATCAGTGATAACTTTAAACAATTGTTGAAAGAAGTAAAGTCTATGAAAAGGTTTAGCATCTTACGACTTTAATTGTTATCCATAACTCTTAAGGAGAAGATTTAAATCCCATCCACTAATTAAATATTTTTAGAGTGTAATTTAAAAATATTAAAGTTGAAACATAAGGGGAATCATTAAGAGTTAGCTTACGATGATCATGGGTACTAATGGTATTTACATTACCAAGTTTTGTCACCAAGCCGGGGTAATGACTTATAGAAAAAAGTTGTAAGATAAGAGGTCTCATTACGAATCGACTTGTTCTCTATCATTACTACTTGTGAATGGAATTATCAACATCTTGTCACCAAGCTAGGACAATGACTTTCAAGGAAAAGAAAATATCAAAAGTTTGAAATAAATTTCTCTAAAATCTTTACAAGTGGATGGGATACTGGTATTTCTTTGTTTAAGTGATAACCATGTCGAGGCTATAGACGCTTTTTGGCAATAGTGGCTCTACTTGTGACATCAGAGTCTATCTTAATGCCTAAAAATAGTCTTTATCTCATCATTATAACTAACATTAACAATTGGCTATCAGAGATAGATTAAGTCTTCTCATATCAATAGGTTGTAAGGTTTGTAAATAACAACTTTTATATTATTTTCAAAGATATTTTTATGTGAAATCTAAACTTTGGCATTCTTGTATTTTCATATTT
>APFE031185739.1:28179-43168 GCA_000404065.3 Pinus taeda
AAAGTAACTTAATGCCATGTGTTGTGTCACTGAGATGGGTGTTATACATCTCTTCCTTGCTAAGTTATAGAATGTGCTTGGGTTTTCTTAATGCAATAAAGTTAATTATGTTCTTCATGATATCTTGAAATGTTCATCTTGAACCAGGCTAATAAAACAATAAAGTTAAAATAGGTTTGCCTTTGTCCTTTGTAGATCTTTGTCCCCATTAATCTTAGTCTTAATAGATTAATTGTCTTATGGTGGCCTTCAGTGGTCACTTCCATTGGTTGCATGATTTATAGTTTTCTGTTAGTGACATTTTTTAGGCTTGATAATATGTTATTTAATTTATCAAAATGTGTTATTGTCCATATTATTTTTAAATATTAATATTAAATATGTTGGTTTTTTAGCATGGTTTAGCAAAACGGTCCCAAAATGTTTATAGACTGTATTTTATAACGCAGTGATTCATTGCTTGATGAAATTGTCTTGGATATTTTTTTTTAATGATTCATTAATTGATGAAATTGTTATGGATATTTTTTTAGTATATTAAATTCTATGTGATAAAGTCAAAAGTCACCTCTTTTTTAGATTTTCATTGGTCAATTTCCCTTAAGGCCATCAAGTTCACCATTCCGTCCCAGGTTAAGGAAATATAGGAGTCATGAAGTGCAATTGTGCAAGCACTTAAATCTTGAGACATGTTTTTTTTTAGTCACATTATACTTCCTTTCTATGTAAATTCTTGATGAAAATAGTCTCATGGAACATGAGGGGCCTCAATAGTAAAGGAAAACAAAGACTCCTAAAAGAAAAATAGTACACAAAGCACCCATCATAAGAAGCAAAAATATTAAGTGAGGTTCTACCTCATATAATTAGAAAATGGGGGAGGGATTTCCAAGTAGTAGTGATAGATGCTTAGAGATACTTGGGTGGAATGGTTATTATTTGAAATGATCAAGACATCAAGGTTACCAATATGTTTACCTCTTTTCGCATTATGAAAATACAATTTTAGTTAATTGTTATCGAGGACTACTACCATGTATCCAATGTATATGACTCCAATATCGCAAATGGAAAACCTCTATTTCTCAATTCTATTTCTAGCACAAGTAATTTATACTCCCCATATCCATGGATTATTGGGAGTGACTTCAATATTCTCAAGTGTCTCAAGGACAAGAAAGGATGAATCAGAATGTTTAACAAGATATTTTGTAAGCTATACCATTAAAGCCATAAAGTAGTCTCCATTAAAGTTCTCAAGCAATGAGTCTCCAATCCACACGTGTGGATCAATGAGATGTAATACATGTGTGTGTGGTGACTAACTTAATACATTGTCATAATAACTCCACAAACTATGTATTTCACTCTGTCACATAAATTAAAAGTAGTGAGTAGACATGAAACCCTTAGGCAACAAACATCCCCTATATCCTCAATTAGGTGCTTAAATTATGAAGTGAAAATGCAAGGGGAAAAGAGTATTTCATGATTTAACCATCACAAACATGTGATCAAGTGTGACTAGGAGTGTATATATTCATATATTTTCCAAAGAGAGAGTGAATACATGAGTTACCATTCATTGGGCCTTATTTTTCTTTCTTTTTATTTTTCTTATATATAGGACTTAGGGAATAAGATTTTCATAAGTTTGGCACAACTCATAGATATAACATTTACATGAATTTTCACTTCAACCTTAGAGTTTAGACTTAGATAAATTATTATAGTGTATCTTTAATGATTTTAGCTTTCACTTTTTGATTTTATTTCATAACAAATGACAAAAGGGGGAATATTTTTCCATAAATCTATGAATGATTAATCATGAGGCATCATGCGATGAAAACAAATTAATGATGTTATTCTCTATGAAAATGATGGGTATTCTTGAGAAAATCTTATTCTTGTGGATTTCTCCTCTCTAGTTGAGAGGGAGTGGGGGTAGACACCATATTATCCATGTGTCATGTACTATGGCTAGGACTAACAGCCGTAAGCCTAGTAAAGACACCAGCAGGGAGAATGGTGGAATGGATAAACATTCGGGACCAATATTCTTTGAGAATATGTACTTTGACTAAGACTAACCACCATAAGTCAAGTATATTAATCCAAGATAAGAATAGTCATGAGGATTGAGATTTCCCGGTGTAAAATATTATGATAGTGGATTAGGAAATGATCATGTGAGAACATACCTGGTGAACATCCTTGTGGGGTAAGTGCCTAAAGAGGTAGCGGTGTCCAAATTTATGCCTCCCAACATTGTTCTTTGATCTAATAGAGAGATAAACTTGTTATTTAAGGCCTTGATATTTTGATAATGTTGGTTATGATGATGTAAATCATCATTGATGCTTATCAATCCAAATCCCTTCTTATATGAATATTTCAACTTGAGAGTACTTTTTTGTCTCATTATGAGTACCTCCCTAGTTTAGAGGGAGGGTCATCATCTTCATTATCTCCATCATCACCACCATCATCGTCATCATTATCGTCATCATTTCATTATCGTCATAATCACCATTCATGTCTTCATCATCATCATCATCATCATTATGGACATTGTTGCCAATTGTTCATAATTACAGGTGTTGTAAGAAAAATCATCAACCCAAAAAATGTTACGACTGCTCGAAAAGGGTTGTTAGGACAAATGATATATGCAAGAGAAATAACAACTTTATTTTTTAGAGATGATCGATGATCATCATCATCACTACCATTATCATCGTCATTATAATTGTCATAATCCCCATCATCATAACTAATATAGTTTTTATCATAATTGTTGTCATCTTCATCATGAACATCATAATCATCATTCATGTCATTATTGTTGTTGATGATGACCAAGATGAAAATAATGATAATGATGATCAGATGATGATGACTTGGAAGACGACACCAAAGATAATTATTATGATTATGACCATGACAACATTTAAAAATTGGGAAGAATGGCCAAGGTCATTATAATTGTCATCATCATTATCATTTTAACCCCCACATCTTTATCATCATTGTAATTATCATAACAATCACAATTCATGTCACCGTCATTATCTTCATTATCATAATTGTCATAATTATTGACATTGTCATCAGTTGTTCATATTTTCAATGTCATAAGAAATATCATCAATGCAAAAAATATGATGTGTGTTGGAAAATAGATGCAAAAGTGAAAAAAAAAATGGGGGTAAAAATAGATGTAAAATTGATGAAGAGTGGACACAACATAAGTATATGCAAAACGAGACAGAAAAATTGACAGAAAAGTGGATGAAAAAGTAGATGCAATAGTTGATGCAATCCTGAACACAAAATATGATTCAAACATGGATGAAAAAGTGGAAGAAAACATGGGAATAATAGTAGGCATAAAACTTAGCATGAATTGTGGTGAAACAAATGTGGATATAACAATGAATGTAAAAAAAAAAAGACACAAAATTGAATGCAAAAAGGAGGAAAACTTGGATGCAAAAAGGGATGTAAACATGTGCCAAACATGAGTGCAATAGTGGGCACAAAATTAGTTGCAAAATTGGACGAATCAAAAGTGGATGTAAAAGTAGATTCAACATGGGATGCAAAAAAAATAAACAATATTTGATGAAAAGTTGGACAAAAAAGTGGATGTAAAGGTGGATGCAATAGTGGAAGAAAATGTGGGTTTCAATGATAGGCATAATCTATGGCACATATCATAGCACAACAAAAGAGGATATAATAATAGACACAAAAAAATATGCAAACTTAGATGCAAGACAAGATGCTATAAGGGATGTAAAAGTGGATGCAAACACGGGTGCAACAAGAGAAACAAAATTGGATGCAAAATATAGATGCAATGGAAGTACATGCAAAACAAGATACAAAATGAGACGCAAAACCCAACACAAAATTGGATGCAAAAATAGATGCAATATTTTATGCAAAAGAGGATGTGAAGATGGATGCGAAATTGGAAGCAAACGTGAGTACAACAGTAAGTACAAAACATGGCACAAATTGTGTCACAACAAGAGTGTATGTAATGATAGATGCAAAAAAAGAAGCGAATGAAGATGCAAAAGGGGATGTAAAAGTGGAAGTAAACATGGGTGCAAAAATGGATGTAAAATAGGATGCAAAAGTTGATGCAACAAAATTTGAGAAAAAGTAGATGCAATATGAAACACAAAACCTAATGCAAATATTTACACAAAGGTGGATATAAAAAGGGATGCAAAAATAGATGTAAAAGTTGATGAAAACCTAGATGTATATGAGGATGCAATCATGGATGAAATTTAGAAACAAAGAAGAATGCAAAGGGAGGTGTCAAACAAGGTGCAAATTATGGAAAAAGAAAAATGGATGCAATAGTGGACACAATAACAAATGAAAAAGAGGATGTAAAGATGGATTAAAAAAATATGTAAAAGTCAATGCAACAAAATTAGATGCAAAATTAGATGCAAAACTAGATACAAACCTCGATGCAAAACTTGGCACAAAGGGGATGAAAAAAATATGCAAAAATGGATGAAAAAATGATGCAAAAGAGGATGCAATAGAGGATGCAAAAGTTGGTGAAACAAAATTAGGTGCCAGACTTGATGCAAAACATGGTGCAAAGGATGGCACAAAACTTGGCATAAAACTTGGTGTAAAATCTGGTGCAAAACCTATTAGAATACTTGGTGCTAAACCTGATGTAAGACTTGGTGCAAAACTCGATGCAAACTTTCCATCAATTTTTGCACCATATTGATAAATGAACACAAATAGCACCAATAATGGGCTCTATATGCAAAAAAGGAAGAAAAAAGGGATGCTAATCATAAGGTTTTGTTGTAGTTCCAAATTCCATCAGAGTAAGTTGACCAGTTCAGAGATGAAACCCAATTTCCATTAGAGTAAGCTGACCAATTTAGAGAGAAACCCAATTTCCATCAAAGTAAGCTAACAAGTGTATAATTTCAGAGTTTTTGCCACTGATCCCGCACCCTGGAAGCCCCTTAGCATCTCCCTACTATTTTCATCAATTTTTCGAGTGCATTTCTCCTCTACCAAGTGAGACATGGTTACCTTTTGCAAAGATAAATTTACTATTTTTTTTACAAATGATATGCATTTTCTACAAATTATCTGTAATTATTTGCATTATTTTTTCTTTGGGATGTTGTTCTAGGGAGTTGTCGAAAGAGTGACAAGCAAGTTTCCGCATAATGCAAGGCTACCCCTGCTAATACCCACAGTATGCATATGGATGCATAAACACATTCATCCGAGGTATTTTAACTAGCCAAGAGTCAAAATATTCAAACCATTAATGAATGGTTAAGGCCCTCTTTATTAGTTTCATGATGAATGATTTATAAACTTAACAAGGTCTAAACATTAACCCACCTTTTCCTTTCTATCAGAAATTAATCACCCCGATTAAACCCTCATTAACCTTTTTTTTAAGGCCTTCCTCACATATCTCTTATCGGGACTGGTTATCCCTTACAGACCTTCATAAATCCTCTGCTTACCCCTTAAGCCCATATATATCCAAACCCACTTTAAAACCTTGGGTTACAATTCAAAAAACCCTTCTATCAGCGCTTTAATCCATCGTAATACTCTTATAAGCAAATACATGTAAAAATATGCACATACATTTTCCCGCTTTAGTATGGGTTGGCACTTTTCCCGATGCACCCTTTATCACTAATCACTATCGACGTCCCCACGAGTCACTTTACATATGAACATCCGATAGGCAGTAATGCAACATCGGAATTCAAACAACATTAACTGTGCTTATACCCTTATCGGGTCTGCCTTATCATTCGCATGTTGCATTCCTCTACATGCCGGTAAGCCTAAACTTTGATCGCCGATTTATCGCTATTAGCGATATCGCAACATCATTGAATCACCCTCATTGTCCCTTGGCACCTCAGACTTCTAATTGCGATTTAATCTCGACTATTGACCTTCTTGATCCAACGGCCGTTGAGCATTGTCACTTCATTTCACCGCTCTTCCACTTCACTTAGATTTTGCAACTTTTCTTTAGTTTTCTATGGTTTCTGGGGTTTCTTTAATGGTTCTGCCTTTCGCTATTCCACTGCTCACTTTTTCTAGAGTTTGAACTATGTGAGTTCTTAAATCATTGTCATTCTAGAGCATTAATTTGATTCTTTTAATGGATCAATAGCCTGTTACAAGTCTTTGTCTCGCTCTCTTCCTCTATGTTCATTCACTGAACTCTACGTGCATATGTTTATATTATGTAAGCCTCCAAAGACACAAATTCATCATTCTTCATTCGAAACACACCATTGTCGAGCGATAAAAAGGTGCCTTTTTAACTCCTAATTACCTCACATTAATTGTCAATCCAGGGACGACGTTTTATTTAAAGAGTGTACTCAGTCTGAGGTAGCTATTTATTCACGAGTAATGTTATGAAATATGTAGTACAATGCTCAAAATAAAAAAGTAAACAGATGCTTGTTTACAACTAACTACTTCAAAAGATTAAACCTCACATTCAAAAAACTAAGCAATTTATCAGTCAAGGGTCGAGTAACAATAACTCATCCCTTTGGAAACTGATGTAACGAAAAGTAATCAAGGAACATATCGTCAATCTGGGGACTACACAACAAATGTCAATGCCCACTACAGTTTCAGATCGTTCTGCACACCAAAGTAATCAATAACGCAAATAATAGAAAATAGAACAGCAAATATGAAATGGAACAGCGACTAAGAAATGGAACATCAAATATGAAATGGAACAGCAACTAAGAAATGGAACAACAAATAAGAAATGGAACAACAAATCGGGAACTGTAATGGCAATTAAATTTAAGAAACATCAACACCTTAGTCTACAAAATCAAATGCATTCAATCATATCCTACGGAAATCAAATGGCAATCCTTCACTCTTAAGGACGGATTGAACAACATACCAAAATGGAACAGAACTGATTAATGATGAATTATAGAATAGTGCTTGAAAACCATATATACACACGGCACACTTTAATGGTAATCTGAGTCTGATACTGCTAGTATTAATCTTGGTTAGAAAGGGTAACGATTACAATTCATAATGGAACCACAATGTCAATTGAACAATAATTGTATGAAGTATAAACCATAGACAAATAGAGTAATATCAACTTAAGAAGGTTACAGCTTAATTACTCTACAATTAAACAACAAGAGCGTTATGTAGAGAACAACAATGTTACATTAACGACTTTAAAGGAATAGGAATACATTAGAATGCACATTACAACTTTCTTGTTGCAGAGAACGATATATGAAATATAACAGAGCTGCAATATAAGATAAAAAACACACCAGATTACCGATTCAAGCTAATAATACAAACCATGCATAAACCAAAAAGATAATATACAGCAGCAGCACAATCCACCAGAGGCTGGGCCCTTAGCCGCTAGTGAATGCTGCTGGGCTACTTCAGACAAGAGGAATGAAAAACAACTCCTAAATCAGGTATTAATCATTAAATGGTGAAATCATTACAACAACTGAAGCCTTTAGACTTACAACATGAAACAATCCTTTCTTCCTCCTATCCTATCATGAATTCTTAACTCTAAATCTCTAATTCTAAATCCTCAATTCTCCATTCTCTTAGCCATCCCCATCTCTGATCTCTATTTTCATTTAAATAGAGAGAGATCAAAGAGCAGTTACAATAGGAATGAACAATAACTCCTAAAGCAGATATTAATCATTAAATGGTGAAATCATTACAACAACTGAAGCTTTAAGACTTACAGCATGAAACAATCCTTTCTTCCTCCTATCCTATCATGAATTCTTAATTCTAAATCCTCAATTCTCCATTCTCTTAGCCATCCCCATCTCTGATCTCTGTTTTCATTTAAATAGAGAGAGATCAAAGAGCAGTTACAATAGAGATAATCACAACATGATTCTATTACAAAATTAGATTGTTTCCAACCAATTGCTCAACAAGAATATATATTTCCATTCATATCTCAACAAGAGCAAGATGAATTTGGCTTTGTAGCTAAGATTTGGAGGACGACCGCAACAACAAATCTGAGAAAAGCGTGCTCAAAGAACCCTGCATTTCTCTCAGTACTAGTCAAATTTGGGAAAACAGTTCTTCACTAAAGTTAATTGGGTCCATTCTGGACAAAACTCATGTTCTGGATTTTCCATATTCGTCTTCATTTCCTCAGCATTGCAACCGAAAAACTGTCACTTATTATTCTAGCGAATTTCTGAGTTGGCACATTTAATGGTCAAATCTTCAATCTAGAAATTATCTTGGAGGTTAAAAATGGTAAATAATGTTATAACTAATTTATTGAAACTATCATTGATAAAATCATGCATAATCATCAATTTATTATAAATAAAGGAGAATAAATAATATTTTTACATAAGAGCATAAATCATCGTAAAATAAAATTATATGATAAATTATGACAAATGACGTGACGAAGAATGGTAGAAATGGGTGGAATAAGCATTCACAAGTGATACCGAATATATTGCATGTCCTCATGCAACAAAAACTGAATATGTTGCATGTCCTCATGCAACCGAAAGACAAAACCTATGTGTTAACCAAGCAAAAGAAAAATTTGTTCATCTCAGCTCATAGAACAAATGAATTCTTCCTCACTTAATGAATATTCAATTTTAGCAATCTTGATGAAGGCATAACAATGAAGTTGCAGCAAAATATGATATAAGTGACAACAACCTTCATTAACCATTTTCCCAAAAACTATGAACCCGATTTTGTTGAAATATATTAATGCTTCTATGATCCAAAAATCAGATCGTTTTGATGCACGGATCATGAGATATAAACAAAATGGTTGTAGGTGAGAGTACATGATTTCAAAAATTTTATGAACCAATTTATCTTGAAATTATCTGAGTATGTGTATTTTAATAATATGTCTGTGTTTTGCAGAGATCACAAGAATTGAGTTCATAGTTTTTTTTAAATATTACGGAAATCAATTTCTGCACTAAAATTGTATGACTTGAATGAGAAAGAAAGTAGAAAACATCCATAATGCGTAGCAATTCCTCCCCCTCTCTGAAGAATTAGCATGCCCTCATGCAATGCTAGAAAATAAATAGAGGTGGTTGCTACCAGCTGTTGAATGCTATGCTTGGTGTAAAACAACATGGAATAAGGGAGGTGTTGAGAATGAATAAGGATAGCAATGGATGATAAAGGATATGAATAACATAGTTATAAGAAAGAAATGAATGAAAGAAACACTCCCCTAAAAGGAAAGATAATATGCCGCTGAAAAATGGGAAGTGGTAAAGATGTGGAATGAATGATGATAAATAATGCTCAAAATGGATTTTCATGAAATTCTCCTAAATTCGTAATAAATCAGAAAATTATGCTATTTTTCCTCAAGTTTTACCTCCAAAAGAAAATTTTGGAATGACAGATATGTACTGGCATTTGTTGAAGCTGATGTAGGCAGAGTTGGTGCTAAAAGTGATGCAAAAGGTGGAATCCAGGCAAGCACATCATCTCTGAAGAATTGCTCACATTTGTGGGTTGCTCAAGCCTCTTCTATTAGGTGCAATAGTGTGTTCATGCTGCGAATAGAGTTTCCCCCCATACTTGTTGTTCTCCTATAAACAAATCACTATTTTGCATATAATGTTCTTGAATCCATAGTGTTAGTTTTGAATAACAACAGATAAGATGCATGCAAAATTTTCAATCAGAAAAACTTTTGTATACACGCAATCCTAATATTTTGTCAAATCAACAAGTTATGGTAGAATGCAGTAATCATATCGCATGGAATCCCATAATGCATACATTCCCCCCTTCAATTGGAAAAGGGATTTCATGACCATAAAGCATATGAAAGGGATTGCGCTGACGGCAAGGCAAGAGAATGAACAATACAATAGTAAATGAAGCAGAGTACACATATCAATGATAGAACGACGAGAGTTATGGTTATAATGAGAGCAAAGTGTATAAAGATAGTTATGAATAAAAGAGAGGACGCTTTGGATTGATGATAAGTTATGAAAATAGAAAAATGACAGCAATATGTGTTACACAAAAATATTGTCACCTTGATTATTTGCAGTCGGTGTAGGTCTATCACCACCTATACCAGCTTCCTAAGCAAGTCTCAAACCTCAGCTCTTCAAAACAAGCTTTAGAAATGAGAGAAGGACATCAAAAAAGCAATGTAACTCTCATTCCGCACTTTCTCTTACTTTTGCCTGCGGACCCGCACCTTTTGTTCAAGTTATCTACGTACTTATACGCTCTGTATGTAAAGGGGAGGGTGCGTACCCTTGTAAAAGTCAAAAGGTGCAATCTTTATCTTAAAAAACTCATCTTGGGTTAATTCTAGAGTTTTCTAGAAGCATTTGTTACGTGGATTGTTCGCTCCAAGTGGTTCATGCATCCCATCATAGGAGGAACTAATCCCTTGTTGAGAGGAGCTATCCCTTTGAAGGAGGACTCTATCCCTTTGAAGGAGGAGCTGGTAACTGATCTCCATTGCACTATAAATTGAGGCATTGGGTCAGTGGCCAGGGAGGTTAGAAGCTGAACTTTTGAGGGTAAATGCTAGTGAAATCAAGACTTCCTATTTGAGCTTAAGAGGAGAGATCACATACCATTTTGGCTTCATTAGGGAGTGAGTGAATCTTGTCAAAGTAGAGGAGACTTCTTGTTGGACCCTGGGAGGACCTTGTACAGTGTAAGGCAAAGGTTGTAAGGTTCTTCTCTTTGGAATTAATACAATCAAGCTCAATTTTCTCAAAAAGTATCTCATGTTATTTGTTTCATGGACTCCTTGACTTTCATGTTGAATATGTTTTATAATACTGGATATTCAGGTGCTATTTAATTGTTTGCCTTGTTTGTGCTTGCAGGTTTGCGACAAAGGAACTTACTTGGATCAAAGGAGCGAAGGCATCTCCAAACTTGTGTTGGACATGAGGTAGGCCTTAAAACACACTTGTTTACCACTACTTATAAAGCACATTTAGAGAAAGATAGTGTCTGGTTGGTTTGTTTGTCATTTGGTCTTCATTAGATTCTAGGAAGATCGACTCATTCTGCATGACAAAATGGCGACTCCGCTGGGGACTTGATTGTTTACCTCACTTTTCTTTGACTTGAGAAACTTGCCTTTTTGTTTCTTTTTTTGGCTTGTTGTGTGTGGCTTTGGGTAGACTTAGTGGATTTAGCTTTGTTTTTTATTTTTCATTACTTTGGTCGAAGTCCACAGTCTGCACGTGTATCACAGTGCGTACCTGTACGCACTTTTACTTTGTGCACAGAGTGTACCCGCACCTGGGTAAACTCTACACCTGCGTACCCTGCTAAATTTTTGAAAATTTTGACTTTTGCTCATTTAGTTAGTTTTATTTTGTTTTTCTAGTGGTTATCCTCTGCCCATACCTGCATGTGACTGGTTGAAATCTTTCCTTGGTTTAATTTCATTAGAATTAGCGTTTTAGGTGAAATTCCTAGGAGTTTTTCTTGTTGGGTTTGTTTTTCGATTTTGTTGTGTAGTAGCTCTGAGCTTAGAGGTTGTAGGGACTTCAAATCACCTTAGTGTCTACCAGTCTTCTTGAGAGTCTGACCATTTTTTAAATCTCCCCTTGTTGAGAAATCTGCTTTGCGTTTTCTCTTTACAAAACTTCGAAAAGCTTGTGTTTGAAAGTTTGGATTTTCATTTTAAAAAGGAAAACAAAATTAGTTGTTCTTGACTTATTTGTGATTCTGGACAAATTAGTCCTTGGTTTGCTTGTGACCAAGTAAAACATCCTCAAAAAGATTTTTTGTGAGCTTTTTACTTCAAGTAGGTTTTCTTAGTTTGTAAGTCTTAAGTTTGCTTTATTCAATAGTTTTATCAAAGATTTGCTTTAGTTATAGTTTTAAATGTTTTTTAACAAAAAATGAAAGGTCTCTTTTGAAAAAGTTTGTTCTTAGTAGCATTTAAGTTTTCGAACGAAAAGAGAACTTCTTGTGGAAATAATTAGTTGTCTCGTTTTTTAGTGCATTGAAACGAATACTCTTCTTTTGATTTGATCGTTAAAGAAAGATTTGTGTTTTCAAGTATTTGGATCTTCCAACTCTTTCCTAGCTAGAATTTCATTGAAGAGAAAAGATTAGTTAGTCATCTTAAGTGCATTTTTGTAGTGATTTTGAGTCGAGTCTTTACACCATAAGTTTCATCTCCATCACCTTTTGACTTAAATCAAAAACCACTAAAAATCACGCTTAAAATAAAATCAATCTAGCAAATTTTTTGTTTCTAGGGCTCTGATACACCAATATAGCTTAGCCTAGTATCTTGGAGTAGGGAGTAATTAACTCTCCAAGATAGCAAAACAAACAAGTAGCTTTATCTTGCGGTAGGAGAAATCCAATTGTTGTATCTATGCTCTGGGAAAGCTCCTCTTAAAGGAGAAGCACGAGATCGTGTCCAAACCAGTGTGGGAATCAATCCTTCCTCAATGGGAACGATGCCAGATATTCACGTATTACAAACAGTAAACCTCGAATTAACTATTGTCGAGGAGCCTGGGGTCACTTGTTGGTAAACCTCGGTTTATGTCGAGGATCCTTCAAGGGGATTGAGCTTGCTACTCTGCCCTTGCGTGTGTATCAGATCATAGAATGTTCCCCCAGGTATATTTGTTTCTGTTGGTGACCTTAGTGACCATATTCTCTAGGATTCTTCCTAAGGTGATGGTGGCGGGAAGATCCCACTGTACCTGGAGCGGACGTCGGCTAGACTCACTTGGATTTTCTGGGGGGTTCTCTTCACTCAAGACGGTTAAGTGGAGAAACTTGGTCCAATCTATTCATTAAGTAGGTTTCTGGGGTAACTGTTCCAACCGCTATTTCTGTATCAAACTCTGCGATGTTGGATTTCATCACCAACTAGTGTTTTCGGTCCAGAAAGTTATTGTTTGTGTGTGTTTGATCTCTTAGATTCTTTAGGCGTGTGATTCAATTTGTTTAGTTCTTTAGAGACTTTAGGTGATTTTCATTGAGATTTTACTTTGTTTGTGTGTGAAGTAGTTAAAAGTCTTTAACTGTGGCTGAATTACCGAGACATTCCCGTAGACTTCGGGGCCAATCCCCTGAGTTTGTTAATGTGGCTGATTTACTGAGGACTTCTCCTAGACTTCGAGGTCAACCTCCTGAAGATATACCAAGTCACTTTGAAGGCTTGATAGTTCTCGTATCTCCAAGTAGCGGTAGAAGTGGGTCACCTGAAGAAGGAGAACCTTCTTTGGTAAAATATTCTGATTCTCAACCAGTAGTAATTTCAGAGGTTACTGGTAGCATTGCGTCTACTAGTGATATAGGTGAAGAACCTGATGTATCTGAACCCGAATCTGAATTTGCTCCTACTCTCGTATCAGAGTTTGTTTCTCCGACTCCTAGTGGTCCTAGTTCTCCTAGGGTAGAAACCGTAATTACCCAAGATCTTCCTGCTGGACTCATAGCGATCGAAGAGCTTTCTATTGCGGATATCGAAGAAAGCTTCCCTTTTCCGGACAATCGACATATCTTAGAGCTTAGGGAGCGTGAATCGATTTTTTATAGTCCGCCTAGGAGTACTGATTGGTACCGTTCATTGACCAATCTTTTGGAAAATCCAAGACTTAGTTTTACACCACCTCGCATTTTTTATCACCCTTCACCTAGAGGTCATTATCCTGCATTGAATATGTCTAGTCCGTCATCCATGTATTCCCAATCTCCGGAAGCCTATTTATACGACGGTCCTTCTGTTCCTGCTGGGTATCAGTCCATTTATGGTACTTTTTCAGGAGCATCTCCTCGTCCTATCGAGCAAAAGTTGTTAACTGGAAGTAGTGGTACTAAACCGTTGAGTGCAGAGGAAATTTTAATGATGTCAAGTCAACCTAAAGGCAATCAGTTACTGCCTGGGGGGCAACCTCAAGGTACTCATTATGTGCCTGGGGGACAACCTCAAGGTACTCAGTATATGCCTGGGGAGCAGCCTCAAGGTACTCAATTTGCGCCCAGGGGACAACCTCAAGGACAATACATACCTATGGGACAATACGTTCCTCAAGGTCAACCCCAGACTCAATATGTACCCCAAGGTCAACCTCAGTATCAGTATGTACCCCAAGGTCAACCTTAGTATCAGTATGCACCCCAAAATCAACCGCAATATCAGTATGTACCTCAAGGTCAACCCCAGTATCAGTACGTGCCTCAGGGTTATCAACCCCAAGGTCAGTACCCATCTCAAGGTTACCAACCGCCTTCTCGTCAACCGTATTATCAATCTTACCCTCAACTCGGTTATGGTCCTCAGTATCCTCAAGGTCCATACCCCGGAACAAATTTGGTGTGGAATCCATCTCAAAATCAGCAGGTCTTGCAACTGAATGTGCAGTCGTCATCTCAACCTGGACAACCTATGGTTGTTGGTCCATCTCAGCAACCCGTCCAGTCCACTGTTCAAACTTCTGCACCCTCTGTAGTTTCTCAGGCTGGGCCCAGTACGCCTCATACTCCGCCTCAAACGTCTGCTGCAACTACTGCAACATCTTCTCCATCTACCCCACCTTCTTCTGGAGTATCAGCAGCTCCGGTTTCTACTGTTCCTGTATCTACTCCTTAGACCTCTTTACCTCAGTCTGGATCTACGATCCAGACTTCGGTCCAGATGCCTATAGGAAGTACAGTTGTTACTTCTCAACCTCAATTTAATCAACCTCCGTACCAAGGACAATATCAACCTCAATATGGTCCTGCTGCACAGCAACCAACCTATCAGTATCAACCATACCCTGGGTATACATATCAACAACCTCAGCGACCCCAGTATGGTTCAGTTAATCCTGGTTTCCCAGGAGGACAAAATATCCCGAATGCGATTCCCATTCCTAGTTATCCTGGATATCCTCCTCCT
>APFE031185741.1:0-13154 GCA_000404065.3 Pinus taeda
CAATATTTATAATTTTAAATATATAAAAGATATAACCTGTATATTTTTGAACTTTGTATATTTACAATTCTCTTGTCATGGTAATCTTTTTTGTTTCTATTATGTTAGAAGAATATTACATAGAAAATTGGGCTGTGATTGGTAAGCCCAAAGGGAACCAGACCAATAGCACAAATTTAAAGGAGACTTCACCTGACTAGAATGTTAGGATAATAAGACAAAGAACATAATATACAAATAAATTTATCTTCTAGAAGAAACAAAGGAGTAGAATTATGATTTAGCTGCATAAAGATCACTGAGGAGTGGAGTTTTCCGGAGAGCTTCACACATTTTCACTTGTGGTGGTGGAGAGGTATCATTGGGTGTGGAGATGGCATATTGATTGAAGTAGGGGAAGGGATATTGTGATCCCAAGTTAAGTACAACGATGTATCCCCAATGTTGAGACCAAAGTTTGAAAGCTTATCTATGATTTTACTACCCTTGTGTTGGACATAAGTTAGCAAGGGAGAATGGATGTGAGATAGAAGGGATGAAAATTTGACAATTCTTGTTTACATGCACTAGTTGTGAGAGGCTTTGGAGGGATCGGTGCCACATTGTATTTTCTGGAAAATAGATATAATGAGCTTCAAAGATCCCTTAGTGATGATATTTTTATACCCGTTTCGAATGACTATTAGTAGCCCTTCTTGCAAGGCCCAGAGCTCTGCCAATTTGTTGGTATTATGCTCGATTTATCCAGTGTACATGTGCAGAACTTGACCCCTGGAATTTCTAAGAACGCCCCCATAACTTGCTGGTCTGGGGTTGCCTTTTGAGGCACCATTAGTATTTTAATTTGATGAAGCTTGTAGGAGGAGTGAGCTAGGTTGTGGAACAAGAAGGAGTGGATTGGGGAATGGAAACAGAAAGGGGAGAAGGAGAAATTCCTATACCTATCATGATATATTATTCTTGTGTGATGCATTTCTAGTCCTAAGCAGATCAATAATGGAGGTGGATAGTTTCTTTCAACTTGTTGATGGTGGCATGCCATATGATTTCAATTGTGAGGGAAATATTGTTGAAGATGTGCCTATTTCACTCTTTCCATATGTCCTAGAGAATGAATCTAGGGAGAAGCTGTTGGGACCTAATCAGGATGACATTCTGGGATGGTGTCCACTTACAATTCTCAAATTTGAAAATGATGTTGTCCATAGTTGCATCAAATATCCTGAAGACTACAGTTAGCTGATGCTAAAGGGTTGAGGAATATTTGCAATTAATTAAGAGGTGTGTGCCATGCTCTACGTTGGAGAGATAGAGATAGCAGATGGAGGGGCCATGGGAGCCTCTCTTTTAAAGTTCATCATAGGTGAGATTTTTATTCCATAGAAGTAGCCACATGAACAAAGTAATTTTGGGACAATGTTTGAGGGTCCATAGTCAACGCCATCTGTTGTGGATTGTCAGTGATTGGTTATGTGAAAAGCCCATGCAAGACTATTCTATGTTAAAGTTTCCAACAAGGAGATATCCCTAGTGCAGGACATCCTCCTCATTCTGAATTATGATTGTTCATTTGATTAACTCCTGTGAAATCAAGTCAACTTCTTACTATATGAGAATGTTGTGCTAGGTGAGGCATTGAGAATGAGGACCACGTTGTTCCCAATAATGGGCTACCCGAGTGTAGCCTTGATGGATGATAATATCCCTAACATTGTAGATAGGATCTATATGAGAGGGATTGGACCACTATTTCTAGAAATCATCACCAAAAAAGGTTGACGAGCCATCATGTACCTCCCAAAAACTACGTTCATGCAGAAGCTACCTCTTTTTCTAGATAATGTTCCAAATTTGGGATCCATTTATGTGCCCATCCAAATGAACAAGTTGAATGATAACTGTGTTAGGAGAATATTTATGCTTCCACATTTAAATGCATTGCAAATCTAGGTGTTTTATCTAATGCCACCATGTTTTTGCATTTATAGCTTCGCTAACAATATTGGGATCTTAAAGCCAGAGTCCTCCACTGTCTTTGGGAGGGCATAGTTTGTCTTAGGCAGTCAGAGCCTATTTTATTTCTTTGTTAGCCCTGCCCCCCCATAGAAAGGAGAGGTGGGTGATTCAGATTTTTTTGATGATGGATTTAGGAGCAACCATGGCTAAGAGTAGGTAAGTTGGAAGGGATTTATAAACATATTCAAGGAGAGTTAAATGATAACCAAAGTTAAGGGCTCGAAAGGTCCAACTAGAGAGTTTGGATTCAAATTTGAGGAGTAGGACCTCCCATACTTTAACTCTTTTAGGATTGGATATAAGGGGAGCCCCCATATATTTGGATGGAAGGGATCCTGATTCAATACTAGTAATATGAGAGATGTGGGATTGAATGGAAAGTTTCATGTTGAAGAAGAACAATTGTGATTTGGTTAAGTTGATGGACATTCTCGAGACTTCTGAGAAAGAAAGCAGGATGCTAATGAAAGTGGATGATTCTTTTGTTGTAGGAGTGCCCATTGGGAGGTCGTCATCAACAAATTATTCATGGGTGGAACATTGTTGAGAGGTGCCCATAGGGAGTCCATGAAGTTGTCTTTGTGCCTGAGCGTTCTTGATACTTCTACCCAACCCCTCTACCATTAGCACAAACATATACAGAGACATTGGATATCCCTGTATAATACGACGAGTTAGCTTGAAGGTGGGGGATGGAGATCTATTAACGAGGAGGGAAAATAATACTTTGGAGATGAGAGCCATCTCCCAATGAATCCACTTCTTGTTAAAGATGAAAGTTGTTACAATGTGAAATATGAATTTCAAGCTTAGCTTGTCGAAGGCCTTGGCCATATCAAGCTTGATAATTATGCTAGGCATCTTGGGGAATTGAAGAGAATGAATGTGTTCGTGAGCAAATATGATGTTGTCCAGAATTTGTTGGCCCTCAACATAGCCTGTCCACTATGGGGAGATCAATGAGGGGAGGATGGGTTTGAGGTGATTGGCCATGAATTTTGAGATAATTTTGTGGATTATCTTACGTAGAGAAATGGGATGATAATAAAAATGTGCCATAGATTTGGAGGATTTGGGAACTAATGTGATAAAGGTGGCTTCAAAAGTAGTGAGAATGGAGGAAATTTGGTGAAATTCTTCTACTAATTGCCATATATCTTGTCCCATAATATTCCAACAAGCTTGAAAAATATTTGCTATGAAGCCATCGGGGCCCAAAGATTTTCCTTTGGGCATGTCCATGGATGCCACTTCAACTTATTGCATAGATATTTCTTAGATAACGAGGCCATTAAGGTCTCTTGTTCAGAGTAGATTTAGAGAGAATGATTTATAGTGATATGTAATATCATGGATAATATCATCATGATTTTCCAGTTTTTGATTATTGGGAGTTTCAGATGTGTAATATGTGATTTTGCTGCTTGTAATTGATCATGGATTGGTGAAAAAATTGGTGTGCTTTTCACCCTCCCTGAGCCACTGGGTTCTAGATTTCTTCTTGTAGAGAATTCCCTCTTGGATTAGGGTTCCATTAAGTTTATGCTAAATCAAAGCCTCTTTAGTTTGTAGATTGATTGAGTATCCTTTCTCAATTATGGCTGCTTCTATTGTTTCCATCTCTTGCATTAGTTGTTGTTTGTCCTTGAAGATATTTGCAAAATTATGTATGTTCCAATTCTTGATTTCTTGCTTTAGGAATTTGAGTCTTTGCTCGAAGTGAAACATAACAATCCATTTAATATCAATGGAAGCCTTCCACCAAGAGTCAACTTTAGGGAGGCAGTCGAGATGTCACAATAGAAAAGCTTCAAATCGAAAGTGATTTTTCTTTGGTGAGAAGGACCAATAAAGAGAAAGGGAGATGGCCCAATGATTGGATTTGCGATTGGGAAGACTGGTGGTTTCAAATTTGATGCCTGAAAGGAAAAGGGATTTAAAGATTAGGAATTTTTCCAAATGGGAGGCGATTTGAGTAGGGCAACCTCTCTTTTTATTCCAAGTATGAGTGTCATTGATAGGGAGAGGGTTCACCATATTGACTTCATAATTGATAAATTTATTGAAGAGAGTACTTTCTTCATCTATTCTTCAGATTCCCCCTTTTTTCTCTTGAGGAGTACGAATTAAGTTAAAGACTCCTGTTAAGAACTAGTGAAGAGGATTCATCACTTTGAAGATAGAGTGGAGATGGTTGATGAAGAGTTATTTGTTTGTAGGGGAGGTAGGATCATAAATGTTGTAGATTATTCCAGAGAGAAAGGAGCTAAATGGGCGAAAGGTGTAAATTTTAACCCTTTACAAAAATTACCTGCAAATGAATTATTAAAACAAAAAAATATACGACGACAAGAGCATATAACAAATATACACAAATATTTCCCCTTGATCCAAAATTTGGGACTGCCAGATTGATTTTTCATTATATTCCTTTCAATATTAAAATAAATATATATACATGTTGAAGCATTCATAAACCCCAATCCAAAACCCTAGATTAGAACATAACCATAGTTCCCTTGACCAGATCTACAGAATACCATGGGCAAAAAACCATCATGCCCAAATCCATGTGAAAAACCCATGCACAAAATCATGGGTAGGTCCACCCACCATCTTTGGGTTCACATAAAAAAAATTTCCCGAGGCGCTGCCTCAGGCCCCGTGTAGGGGGCTATCGATTGCCTCCAAACTTCTCGACAGGGGGCCTGCGCCTCTTCCCCGCCTTTAACCCTATCATTGTGTCTGACACAATGTACAAGAAGTGGAGCTAGTCGTGGAAACAATATAACACATACCCAACATTCTCCCACTTGTTGTTTTCTTTCCACATAAGGGGTCACATAAGAGCTTAGTCATTGGTCCAAACCAACAACACCCATTATTTCTTTACAGCAAAAAAACTTCTTAGTGCTCACAAACTTCGTCAATGCATCTGCAACATTCTTCAAGCTGTCCACCTTTACCAAAAACACCTTTTTGTCCTCAACCATATCCCTCACAAAGTGATACTAAACATCAATGTGCTTTTTCTTTGAATGATAAGAAAGTTTCTTTGCCAAGAAAATTTCACTTTGGCTGTCATAGTATATCCTTATAGCTCATTGAATAAACCCCATACTTGAACAAAATCTCTTCAAGAAAACTGCTTCCTTGCTTACATGTGTGACTACCATGTATCAACCTTTGTAGTTGAAAGTGCCACTACAGACTACCTCTTGCTCATCCAACTGACTGCTCCTCCAAATAGGTTAAACACATACCCACTTGTAGATCTTCCTTGATCCAAATATCCAACCCACTCTACGTCAACAAAGCCATGAATTTCCAAAACTATGTCAAATCTTGGTCTTTCTTGGTAGCACAAACCATAATCACTAGTGCCACACAAATACTTGAAAACCCGCTTCACTGCTATCCAATGCTCCTTCCCTGGTTTTGACATAAACCTATTCAATACTCCCACTACATATGCAATGTATGGTCTAGCATATATCATTTCATACATCAAGCTACTAAATGCATTCACATATGGAACACATGACATATCCTCTTCCTCTTCTTGTGCCTTGAGACATTGTTCAACAGATAACTTTACACATATAGGAATAGGAACCTTCACTGGTTTACTATCTTTCATATTAAACCTCTGCAATAGTTTATTGATATACTTCCTTTGGTTTACCAGATCTTCCTCTTTGCTTGATCTCATTTAATTTACATGCCCAAAATATAGTTTGCAGCAGCACGATCCTTCATGTCAAATTTGGAGGACAATTGGGTCTTCAAATCCTAGATAATTTCTTTGTCATTTCAAATCAACAACATATCATCCACATACAAGACTAAATAAATAACATGGTCACCAATTAATTTAAACACACACAATGATCTGCTTTTCTCCTTATGAAGCCAAGTCCCCGTATATATGTATCAAATTTCTTGATACCACATCCTTGGTGACTGTTTTAACCCATACAAATATTTTTTTAACATGCACACCAGTTCTTTCTTACCCTTGAATCACCACAAAGACTTCAGGTTGCTTCATATAGATCTCTTCTTCCATATCCCCGTGAAGAAATGTTATCTTCACATCCATCTATTCTACCTCAAAATCAAAAGTAGTAGAAACAGAAAAAAGTAATCTAATAGAAGCTAACTTGGCAACAAGAGAAAAAACATCACCAAAATCAATTCCCAACACCTGGGAATAACATTTTTCTACCAACTGAGCTTTGTACTTCTCCAACCTTCCTTCTACATTCATATTCTTCTTAAACACCCATTTGCTTCCAATGGGTTTCCTTCTAGTAAACAAATCAATCAGATCCCAAGCCTCATTTTTGTCCAAAGATGCCATTTCATCAACCATGTCCTATTTGTAAAGTCCATCATTTGAATCCACTTCCTCCCTAACAGTTTTACACTTACAACACTCTAAGCTCTAGTTATGGTAATTTATTTAAGGATATGAACTTTTAGTGTGTGTATATATATAATATATTCTTGATGAATCAAATCTATTGTGTTAAAAAAAAGATTTTTATGGTGTATATTTTCTCAAAGATTTGTTTGCTTTGTTCTTATAATATTTATTAGGCAATGTAAATAGATCCCCAAATAAATAGATAAATGTTTAAATATTTTAAGTAACTAAAATTTAATAGAACAAATATATTAAAAGATGTTCAAAATTAAGATACATCCTACAAGCATTATGTATCTAAGGAATTAACTAGAGCTTGGTGATCGGACTAGACCCCAGAGATGGAGTGGGTCTGAAATCACAATGAACATGTTTTTCCATGTGGATGAGCCTTCCTTCAAGAAACTCTAGCTTTTCTTGCAGTTCCCCTTGTCCTATCTAAATATTGATTAAGAAGCCTTACATGTGCCATTGGTTGCACTGTACATAAGTCACGAAACTGATAATAACATTGTGGTCCTCATGTTGATCCTCACCAAGTTGTTCGAACATATGGGTAAGTTGACTGAGTTGATTCTCCAAATATTCCAAGGAATGGGGATGAACAATGTTGCCTAGTGTTTAAGGGGGATGGTGGTCGACTACTTCGCCATGGTCACGATCACCCAACCCATCATCACCTAGATGGCCAACTTCCCCCATACCTCTCCTAGCCTAGCCACAATGATGAGGCATGGCTAATCCCCCTACGATCCTACAAACCCAAAATAAAACCTTTATGCATGTGGTCACACTTTTCCCACTAATTCCGGAACTACATGCCCTTCTTTTCAGATTATCACACAATCGTTGGAGGCAAGAATCAAGGATAAGGACATGGATATGTGTCTAGAAAACTATGATAGAGCACCTTTGCCTAGAGCTCTAAGTATCACCCACTAGCCACCAATGACAACTTGAGAGCTACCTAGATTTATTCCAGGTCACATAATTAACACTTCTTAAAATGAATCCAGATTCCCTAGGCCACCATTTAGCTGCTCTAGGTGTAGAAAATTTACAAGCTTGAAATGAAACACTCCCCCAGAGAATTACAATAAGACCCCTTTAGGAATACCCAACCCTGAGGTAGTTGGATTAAGGGATGTGCTTAACTTGCTCGCCCCTAGTGAAACCCACTAGAAATAGAAGAATAACCCAAACTTAACACAGGAAATTCTGAACCCCTGCTAACAGAGGAAACCACCAATATTAAGAGGACATAAAAATAGTAGCCCAACAAAGAAAGTGAAGTTTCTTACTAGAAACGCGAGAATTGAACTTGGTAGGCCAAGATACATGCACTAAACCTCACATTCCTAAACCACCTCCCAAACTCCACGCAATGAAGCCTAGCGAGTGTCTAAAATATTAGTGTCCCAAATGAGGTGCTTGGTTTCACACACAATGCCCAACATTGCAATACCATGACTTGATTGTACCCCACACAACACACATTCCAGCTCCAAAATGGGTGTAACTTCCTGTGTAGGTGTTGTAGATGTTCCCCTTATAAGTCCACTCCCATAACACCTACGAACTCACATAACATGTTAGTAGACCAAGAAACATATAATTTTACCTCACACCAACCGCAACGACTTAACACGAATGGGCTTAATTGTGATGCAGATATGCGTGCATGAAGGGTGACACACCATCCCTACAAGTTTTTAGGTAAGTTGGTGAGGTGGCGGCCACCCTCACCAATTCCAAGATTCCTCACACATGTCACTCCATTAGGGAATATTAACTATTTAAATATTACTAATAACAAAAATATTTTATTGTATTTATCTTTATTATAAAAGATGAAAATAATTTATATTTAATAATGGTACTTTGAAAGATATTATAAAGTTAAAATATCCAAGTTTTTATTGTATAACACTAATACTCCTCTCTTTTTATTTTAGTAAATATAATGTATTTATTAATAAATTTTATTTTATTCTTTAATGAAAAGTTATAAATTAATATTTTTATATTAATGTAATACATATAATATTTTTATTGATTTTTATGAGATTTTAATTGGGTCTTTATAATTGGGATAAATGATTTAACTATTTGAACCTATGTCAAAAGTACTATTTTTTTATAGAACCTCGTTTTCGAAAAAAACTTGTTTTTTGTTTATCCAATTTTTCCCATGTCACAACTAGGGGAAGTGCTTTGTGTCAGATTTTGTGATTTGCAAAGAGCCATGTCTTTAGGCATTCTTCTATGGAAGGATCTTTCCAGCCATAAGTAGGACCCCTCTTGGCTTTGAATTTCCTTTCAAACGATATGTGAGAATGGAAAATTTATGAATAAGTGTTTAATTGACTCTGAGGCCATTAGTCACAATGGGCATCTATTGGGAACATGGAAATATATTTACTAAATATCATCCCAAGTGGGAGATTTTTTTTGAATGAGGAGTCACATAAAATGTTTAGCTTTTGGAGGGAAGTTTAGTTTCCATAATTCCCCTCCCCCTCAATAATGGTGGCTTAAGTGAGTTGATTCTTTGGGTCAAATAAATATAACCAGGTTTTGGGGTGTAACTTTTGTGAGGGCTTGGGGCATTGATGAGGAGATATTAGTTCATAGATAAGATGACCAACGACTGTTCTAGAGATTTAGTGTAGTTTTCCTATTCTTCCACATGCTCTCTTTCTAAATTTCGATCCTCTAGAGAGAGCCAAGCTTGCTATTCTTTTAGAAAATCTATAACAGAGATTTGATTTAGTTTGTGAAAGACTTCCTCATTCAATTTTTGTACCAATGAGTTCGAAAGGAGGTGAATTTGTTGGCTTATAATCCATGGATATTTATCAATAAGAATTTTCATGTCGTTCCCCACCTTCTATCGAAGACCATGGCCTATTAGAGTAAAAGAACATGAAATGGCCTTCCATATGATTGATCCATTTCTTGAAGTTTTGTTCATGGATTTTATCCAATCTAGAATAAGGATAATTGATGCATTTTCTATGCAATACTTGAGCCCAAAGCATGATTCCTTATATTAGATTCCAAACTCCTTTTTCTACCAAATTTTTAGAGAACCATTGAAGGCTTTTAAAGCCCCAACCTTTGAATATTTTGAGAGACAAGTTTTTTCTAGGGCATAAGTGAAAAAATATATTTTATCGCCCTTTCCATCCCATAGGAAATGAAAAGAAAGTTGTTTTATTTTGTGCATTATTCCTAATGGTATTTAAGATAGAGAAGCCCAATAAGTGAGGATGGCTTCAATGACAAATTTACATGGTACTAGTCTTCTCGCTCATGAAAACTATTGTTGGTACCATCCCATGACCTCCTTTTTCCTCCTAAAACATATCATTTGCCTACTTCTTTCCATCATATATCTTTTAGATCCCTTGAAAATTGATTAGTTAATAGTCCTATAGTTATTAAAATGCATTAAAATTGATTTAGGAGTTTTATGTTAACGAATTAGGAATTTTTGGTAAAATGGCTACAGGAAGTTCCAACATCCTGTAATTGGTTCATTGTTTGACATGTGGCATGACATCTAGGCGAAGGGTAGGGATGAAAAGTAGAATGTCCAAGCATGGACGAATACCTATCCTACAGCAGAATCGACCCTCCTACATGCGCGGTCAACGAAGGTCAAAGTATAGCATGTTGGCGAAAAAGGCAGTGACAGCAAAGCATTCTAAATTGATTTAGTTTTGTTCCTTTTTGAAATCAGTTTAGGATAGAAACATTTTAAAAATCATGACATGATAAAAGCGGTAACAACCACATCATGAATGTACATTCGTTTTCGAAATTTAAGCGTTGTAAAAACATATGTAAACACAGTTCTGAGTAGTCAGTAGTTGGTTATCGTTGTATCGTTTGAAAACAGAGTTTGAACTTAATATCAAAGACATAGTTGCAGTCACGATCTTTTCCTTGTTGCGTTGATTTGATAATCGGTTGATCACAGTCCAGTATACCTCTGGAATGTGGACGGGGCTTGCGTTAACTTGGTATACTGTCATTTCCTTTTCATTCGCAACTTAGGGTATTAAATGATATGCACAGTAATTAGAATTGGTTGTTGATTCTAATAGAATGCGTATATTTTATGTTTATGATAGTGCTTGAACAGTTCATCACTGAGATCGTGAATCGTATCCTGTAAGGGATTCGATCCTTTGTTGTCTTTTAAAGCAATGTCATGAACTCTGTTATCATTTCAAAGTATGCTTACGATTTCTGTATGTTTTTATCTTGCATGAATATTAGTGAATGCTAAG
This sequence comes from Pinus taeda, assembly GCA_000404065.3. Classification (NCBI taxonomy): domain Eukaryota; kingdom Viridiplantae; phylum Streptophyta; class Pinopsida; order Pinales; family Pinaceae; genus Pinus; species Pinus taeda. Next base: position 10,744 of record APFE031185741.1, read on the forward strand.
TATTTGCTGAACAGGGGTTTTATGCATAGTGTCTCTGTAAGGAGATTGAAATCTTGGTTTGCAGTGATACACAGTGTTTTAATTTGGTAAATGAATTGAATGACAATGTTGTAATTAGGTAGATTAACTGAGTGACCTAAGTGTTTGAGTGATAGGTAACATACCTCAATCTTCCGCAAAGAAGTCCTGTGACCTACCATCATAACCACTTAGCTAATAATCCTTTATGTCTATATAGTTTAGACGCATGCCTCTAAGTCTATGCATCCTGGTCGATAATAAATATAGCCTAGTCTAGCACCCTAGACAGGACACTACATTTTGGTGCCGTTGCCGGGAGGCGTACTTAAAGGATTTAAAAAGAAAAAAAATTCAATAAACAAAAATAAGAAAAAACACAGTTAGAAATCATGTTCATTTATGCCTAGATTTAGAGACAGTCAGGGTAGATTCATAAAAACCCCCCACCATTCAAAAACTAACCCATCATCATCAGGAGCAGACTCTTTAGGGAATTCAACACCAGCTGAGGAAGTCATCATACAAGCATTAGAGGATAAACAAAAGTCAGGACAAAGACTTACTCTCATCGAAAGGCAAACTTTATTAACACATAAATCGCAGAAAAAGTACTTTCCTAGGTCTTCCACACAAGGATAAAGTAGCACAGTGACCGAACAATCTTTCTTTAATCTCCTCTTTAAAACAGGTGACACTGACACAGAGAAACCTATTAGAATGGCTGAGGAAGGAGATGGATCAGTACCACATCAAGGACATAGAGACGAAGAAGAGTCAACTTTTCCGTTTCCTATACATGAACCACAAGAAGATGATGAGATCAAAATGAAGAACATACCTCCATCCATGCTACCAAACTTTTATGGTATGGCTTCAGAAGATCCAGACTCATTCTTGTTCGAGTTTGACATTGTATGTCGAACATATGGCTATACAGATGATGCCCATAGGCTTAGACTCTTCCCAACGACATTAAAGGCATCAGCCTTAAGATGGTTCATGAGGCTTGGTGAGCATGCTATAGTTGATTGGGATGGCATGAGAAGAATATTTCTAAGGAAATATCAACCTTACTATAGATCCAAAGATTCTAAAGATGATATCTTTAGAATGAGCCAACAAGAGGATGAAACCTTAGAGGAATACTTAGAACGGCTTGTCTACAACTTAAAAAATCCAAACACCGAACTATGCCTCTTGATCTGATCTGCACAATATTCTTGAAAGGCATCCGAGATGAATACATGGATGATCTTAAATTGATGGGCAAAGGTGACATTTCTGCTTTACGCTTTGAAGAAATTGCTGAGTTTATGCAAAAAGTATTCAAGGAGCAAAGCTAAAATGGGAAAAAGAACCCTGTCATCCAAAGTCACAAAATCTGCCTTAGCAAGTGTCACAAGGGCTGAAATAGGGAATCTGTTAGAAGAGTTTAAAACAGATCAGTTAAGCACCCTAGGGAACCAAATTGACACTCTAAAAGCTAAAAAGAAACAAGAAGTTGAAGATCAGATAATGGCTATTTTCTGCCCAAAATGCCGGAAGAAACATGCATTAAAAGACTACCCACTAGAAAACATCCAAGTTTGTGCTTTCTGTACTGAACATCATGATATGTTTAACTGTCCTAAAGTTAAGGTTTTGCAGAACTGTAATATGGCAGCTAATGAAGAGATGGAAAATGTGTATTACATGGGCACAAAGAGACCATGGCAGCCAAGGCCAGCACCTCAAGGTATGTTTCCAAATCAAAATTTACAATTTCATGTAAATGATCAAATTATGCACAGAATTCATGGAATGTACCCATGCCATGGCAGCATGAAAACCACCCACAGCAACAATGGAGACCATCTCAATAGTACTCTCAATCTTATCATACATATCCTCAATCATACCCACCATATTCACAACCATATCAACAATACCATCAGCCGTATTCATCACGTTCTCAACCATATCAGCAGTATCCTCAGCAAGTTGTTTATCAGCCTTAACCTACTCAACAAGCACTGCCTGCTCGTCCACCAATAAATCCACCACAACTACAATTTCCAGCTAACTCACAACCTTCAAGACCTACTCAAATTCCTGCTCAAACTGTCCCAAATCCAAATAATAGAGCAGAGAGGCCAGCCTACAATGTAGAAGAGGGAACCTCATATCCCACACTACCCTTGCAAAATATCAACTTGAGGTCTAGTAGGGTACTCCACAAAGATTCTCCAATAATAGATAAGCAAGAAGAAAAAACAGAAAATGACAATGAAATGACAAATCAAAGAAAACCAAACGATGATACCAAAGATAAGCAGATGCAACCATTGCATCCACCTTTTCCAGACCGATTGGTCCAAATGAAACCTCCATTGTCTATACCACAGTTTGAT
>APFE031185741.1:22924-32968 GCA_000404065.3 Pinus taeda
GTGAATGCTGAGTATTTGCTGAACAAGGGTTTTATGCATAATGTCTCTATAAGGAGATTGAAATCTTGGTTTGTAGTGATACACAGTGTTTTAATTTGGTAAATGAATTGAATGACAATGTTGTAATTAGGTAGATTAACTGAGTGACCTAAGTGTTTGGGTGATAGGTAACATACCTCAATCTTCCGTAAAGAAGTCCTGTGACCTACCATCATAACCACTTAGCTAATAATCCTTTATGTCTATATACTTTAGACGCATGCCTCTAAGTCTACGCATCCTGGTCGATAATAAATATAGCCTAGTATAGTACCCTAGACAGGACACTACAACTATCATGCCTTATTTTTCCTTCATATTATTTCAGTCACAACTCCTTCATATTAGCTATATTTTGTAATTGTAGCACATCATTGGAAAGCTCTCTTTGAGATACTTTATTTGAGCTATGGACACTATCGTACCATTGGTACAAGAAATTATTGTGGTTTTTCACTACCTAAAAATGACATTTAGGCCTTCAAAAACTCTCAACAAGTGGATGGCCTATAAATTTAACAAAAATTTAGAAAATTTTGCTAAAATTTTGGTTGATTTTCTCTCCTGCACCATTCAGGTTACCTTGTAACCATATTCTAGAACTATATCAAACTTACAAACCCTCCTAGTAAGCCTTCTAATTCCCTAAGATAATAACTAAATCCCATAACTTTGGTTTTTCCCTAATTCTGATTGGGCTAGAACTGCCTTGTGTCATTTCCCCCCAACACTTGGTAGCATGTGGACTTCCACCTTTTTTAGGTTTTCAGTTCTCAAAGGCCTCAAACTAACTTGTGTCACCTCATTTGACACTTCGCATGTGCATAACCTTCCACTTTACATTTGTCAAGGCCCCTACAAGTCCTTGCATTGGTGACATCACAGATGATGTTATCATGATGTTACACTGACATGGAATGCCACATCAAATATCCATGCTTGCTTCCCTGTCTATGTCACCTGTACCACTATGGGCCACAAAACAATGAAAAACCACCCCGACTGAAATTGTAAGTATAACGAACACCCTCGCTGGTGGTTTCAAATTCAGGGAAGGAGGGCCCCACAATAAATCCCAAAAAGAAATCTAGGATGGTAGTTTGGTGCAAATCCCGACCAGCCCCCTACGCCCCTTGTTAAACATTGAAAATAAGGGGGGTAGGGGGTCGTGGTCAATCTTGACCATTGTTCTATAGTAGTTGAACATCGATCTATAATGGTTGGTGGGGCACAACTTTCTATGTATTTATTTTTTGTGTAATTTATTAATCTAATTTATTTTGGGCATGAAAAAACCACTTATTACACTAAACCCAAATTCCTTTTCAATTTTCAATGAAGGATTTACATATTATCAATATTTTCGCTTGAGAAAGCCACTTATTACACCAAACCTAAATTATTTTCTCAATTCTGAATAGAATTCAATGCTAGTAATGTTTGTGATAATTGTTGAGATTAGAAGGAACTAAAGTATTTTAGTTTGCCTCCAATCATTATAAAAATAATTATTAAAATTGTGTCTTTTCTTCCCTGGACAATCTTGAATCATATAGAGTAGAATTGTTGTGATTTATGACCATTCATGTGGCCAAGGAGAATGTTTCCAAGAGATACTTTAGAGATTGTATGTGACCAAGATCGCCATTGGAAAACAGGAGATTGTCCTCCACAAAGACTAAGTTTGAAATGTAGTAGTGGTGATTGATGGAGATACCCTCAAAGTGGTTCATGTACTTTGAATTTGCAATGATCACACTTAGCCCTACAACTACAAGTAAGACAAGAAGTGGGGAAGAGGAAAATCTTAACAAAGTCCTCTCTTAAGATTTAAAAAGTGAGATGCAACCCTATTTATCAATAAGGAAAAGGACGAACTTATACAATTGAGCACTTAGGAGAAAAATGAGGATATAAACCTAGATGTGTTAGAAGTAGTCTAATATATAGCCAACTAACCCTATTAAATAATTTTGATAGGTTCACTTTATATATCACAACTTTTTTATTGCTAGTGTGAACATAGTGTAAACATTATTACACCAGGCTTATGACATCATGGGTTTGTCAACCCTCCAAAAAACCAAAATTTTCATATGAAGCCTACTCAAATAGGATGGTTTTTAAACAAAGGGAAATAATTTGTGAGATAATTTTGTAGATGGGGTTGCACAGTGCAATAGGACTAAATTAAAAAAAAAAAACAAGGATTATCAACTTCTAGAATAAGAGCTGATATAATTGAAGGGAGCTAGAATTTTGACAGAGGTTGTGGAGTATTTTTTCAGGAAAAAGTTAACTTGGTGAAAGAGTCAAATTTGCTTGGTCAAACAATGGTGGTTTTGGGAACATGGTTTTGATTTTCCATGGTCTTGTGCTTGTGTATATCATGTAATTAAGCCTTTAAAAGGCTTGGAAACACTTCATTTTAATATGCCAAGGATGTGAGCGATTAAGGCTCACTTGGTTGGCTTGGCTAGGTTTGACCAAGGGACACTAATAAAATATTTTGTTAGCTAGTATTTCCCTGGATTGGGGATTTTTTGGATAAACATTCTGTTTATGTTTTTATTTTTATTTTTGGTAAATTATTCTCTCTCGGTAATTTTATCATGCTATAAGAGTCTGTTTGACCTAGATGCTTTAATGAGTGTGGTTTGATAATGGATCTAATATTGAGGTTGTGGATCTATTGAGACAATTAGGATATATGGTTTGGATTCTTGGATCTAATGGATATTTTAGGTGTGAGGTTGGATATATTTTCTAGTTGTAAATGTACCAAGAAGAAAGCATATGTGGGTTCACTAAGGACCTAGGGAATTTGAAGTGCTAATAATATTTAGTATGGATGAGGGAACTCCATGGAAAATTGGTTGTGAATAAAATTGAAGTACTGGTTCATGTTTATGAGCCATGGTGCATGGATAAGAAGTAATTGGTTGTGCATGCCATTGCATAGGTTCATAAGGAGAACAATAATGAAATATGGATATAGAGAGGAGAACATTGGGAAAGAGAATGGTGACTTAAGTGCTAAGAAAACATTAAAAATGTTTATTATACTGAAGTCAAAATTGTTTTAATTGCATGTAAATGGGAATATGGTTATAGGATCTGGTAAGGCATGCATACCCTTAACAAATTACCAATAAATTTTGGAATTAGACATAGGTGAGAGACATCGTACAAGTTTATTAAATACCTTGGTTATAAGTCTTGAAGGGGCTAGGGCCTAGATATGAGCGGTGCCAGCTCATTTGGCTAGTTTTTATGGATTGGTCAAGGGAAACCCAAGTCAAGTTGTAAAGGGTGATTGTTAGGTATAACCTAAATCCATGAAAGAGACAAAGTTACCCAGTCAAATAGTGGTAGTTTTAGGCACATGGTTTTGGTTTCCCATGATTTTATGCCCTTGGATTAGATGTAATGAAGCCTTGAAAATGATTGGGAATACTTGGTTGTAATGTTCCAAGGATGTGATTCTTTAAGGCTCAATTGGTTGGCTTGGCCATGTTTGGCCAATGGACATTATTAGAATATTCAGTTATTTAGTTTTTCCCTAGATTAGGGTTTTCTAAGATAAACATTATGTTTATGTGTGGTTTTTTGTTAATATGTTTATCTCTCTCTTTTAACTTCTCTTAGTAATTTTAACATGTTCTCAAATCTTAGTTGATTTGAAATCTATAATAAGAGTGGCTTGATAATGGCTCTTAGATTGAGGTTGTTGATTTATTAATGGAACTAGGATATATTGCTTGGATGTTTAGATCTAATAGATAATTTAGGAGTGAGTTTGGATCTATTTTTTTTGTTGTAAATCTACCAAGAAGTGAGCATCCATAGGTTCACTAAGGACCTAAGGAATTCATGGTTCTAAGAATATCATAACTTAGATGGGGGGGAGGGGGGGGGGGGGGGGGGGAGGGGGGGGGGCGGGGGGGGGGGGGGGGGGGGGGGGGGGGATATGATGGTGAATAAAATTGATTTAATGGTTTATGTTTATGAGACATGGTTCATGGATAAGAAGCAAGTGGTTGTACAGGTAATTATGCATAGGTTCACAGGGAGAACAAGCGGGAAATTTAGATCTAGAGAAGAGAGCACCGAACAAGAGAATGCCAACTTAAGTTCTAGGAAAACAATAATGGTGTAATGGAAAACCACAACATATTCAACAACCATTAACCAATCATTTCCAATTAATTCATAGCACTTAAGGTAGAATTCAATAGGGAGGCCATATGGGCCTATGTTTTTTCCCTTTTTGAAATTGGGGGGACTCTTTGAATCTCAAATTTTGAAACCTTTTCCATGAGACTATCATTCCCTTCTTGATTTATAAAGATAGGAAATAAGATTTCCACTCTTAAGTTCTTATTAATGGAAAATTTATTATCTTGGTGGAAAATTTGTTTGAAGTATCTACATTCCTCATTGGATATGTCATGGAAGGATGTAGCTTTTGAGCCATAAACTTTTAATATTTCCTAAATAGGCTGATGGCTATTATGTGGTTTGAAATTTGATGAAAATAATTTTTATTTTCATCTCCTTTTTGCAACCATAGTACTTTTCTTTTCATTCTCCACTCTTTTTCTCTATCAAGTAATATTTTTCTCTTGCGATCCTTTATGGTTTTTATGTACTCTTTAATATCATCTTCGTTAGATACTAGAGAATATTGTTGAAGTTTCTAAGTCTACCAGTTAGAAACCCTCCATGCACTTTACTTATTTATCCCTGCCTACTTGTTTCATTACTTAACAAGTTATTTACAATGTAAATATTGAAAATAAACAAGAGTGCATGCTCAACATATTACAAATCATCAACTGAAGGAAACAGAAGCAAGCACACAAAATGACACCGTTATTTTTGGACCAATGTCCCCGAAAAACCCAAAGTAGGAAAACCAATGCAACTATTTGAGGGTTTTCTTATTAAGAAATTTCAGAGTACAATCTGTGTGCCAAATTCGGCTTACCCAACAGAGAATGCCATTGGCATTAGTACCTCTCAGTCTGAGACAGATGTCTTGGCTAAAACCTTGGATAAACCCTCCGGCAGCGCCTCAGCTCCAATCTACCCCAGAAACCCCAATGTCTGCCTTTCTAAACTGCGTCAGCCTCTCTTTTCCTAGCGCTGGCCCTGTGTCAACCTGAATGGGCCTACATCAGCCTCAGGAGGCCCTGTGTCATCCTTATGGCCCTCTACATCAGCAACGCTGGCCTCTGTGAAGCACTGCACAGCTCCTGGCTGCCTATGCGTGGCCCTACGTGAGCCCTGACTGCTACTGCGTCACTCTCTCTAGCTCTTGCGCTGATCTCGCAACACTATCTTTGTCGCTTTGCCTCTTTGTACTCACTACCCCTCAGTTGAAATTCCGACGACTGATTCTATCTCTCTTAGCAAACCCTAGTCTAGATAATAGAATGACTGATCATCTAGTGTGTTCTCCAAGCGACCCTCAAGCCTCCTCTTATACTTTTCTTGTTGACATATCAATGACTGAGATTAAGTCCCTAATCAACATCTAAGATTAGATATGGCTTGATCCATGTCTTTTGGACCATCTAACATAGTTTCATATTAATACACATTAATATTTTATTTTCCCTAAGTTTAGACTTAGGAACTCTATTAAAAATATTAATTATTTTAATATCTCGTGAACTGTTTAGAATCTGCCCAAACCCTTTCTAGGTATTGGAGATATCATTTTCCCCAATCTCTCCACCACATTTCATGGTTAGAGCACATCCGATGCTACCCCAAATCAACACTTCATCTTAGCGAGGACTGTGCTCTAGCAATACTCCTCACTGAGTATTACTCTGATCATCCGGCATCAGTCCCTGTGTTGATGCTAGGCCTGCTGCTCACCATCCTATGCACTGTTGCATCCTGCACTGCTACCCATGGCCTTGCCACTGCCACTATTTCATCTGTACTGCAACTCCCTCTACATTTGTGTTGCTGCTGGTCCTTTCTCCCAACACTGCATCCGCACTGCAACTCCTCTCATCATGTTGCATCATGCTGCCCACTACTGCATTGCAACTCAGTTAATGAGAAGTAAGTAACTGATCTCCCAACTCTGACTTCTCTGTTGGGTTAGAGACCCTCTTGATGCTGAAGCTCCCTCTGTCGCTGACAAGTGCTCCCTCTCTTACCTCTGCATTGCTGCAACAAATCCCTTCATCTTGCACCGTTGCACACCTCTTTGTGCCATTCTGCACTAGTACAACACTCCCATGCATCTCGCACTGCTGCAGCCTGCTAGCCTCGTGTTGTCTTGGGACTCCTGCACTGTATCTCTCTCTGCCGCTTCATCCACATCTGTCTCTACCCACATCATCCAGCCCTACTACTCCTCATCGGGGCTCCTGTAGCAAGGTCTAATCCAAGAGGCTCAGTACCTCAAGGATCCTGACCCTCATCGCCTATAGTCCACTTGACTACAGATGGATGTCTCCCCACTTCCGCTGAAGTGGTGTGTGTGCACTCATGGCACCATCATCATCTGCCTCCACTTCCTTCTTTTCCCTTGCTGGCGCTGCCTTAGTCTCAGAAGACTCTCCCTTACTCTTCTTCCTTGGACATTGGGTCACATAATGACCCAGCTCCCCATAGTGGAAGCACTTGATCTTAGAGAGATCCTTCTTCTTTCGCTTTTCTTGCTTTCCCTCAGATGCTAGGGCAACATCTTCCTCCTCTTTGACTTTGATCCCCTTACTGCTGCTTCTCGCCTTTGATTGCCGTTTGATCTCTTCTTGGCGAAGAGCCACCCACATCTCTTCCCAAGGTGGGAGAGTCCCTCTACTGAGTATACTTTGGAAAAATACCTCCCAGTCTTTTGAGACAGTGTTCAGGGCTATCATCACCATCAACTCCTGATCTGCCGTGGCTTCTGTAGTAGTCAACTGATCTTAGATCTCATTCAGTCCTCCGAGGAAGGTGTCAATTAGTTCTCCCTTCTTCATCTGATACAACCTCAACTGATTATCAAGTAGCATTCTTCTCTACACATAAGTATGTTGGTACAATTTCTTGAGGGCCTCCCACATCTCATATGTCGTTTCCTTCTCGAAAATGTGTGGTACTACATGGTCCTTGACCCCGGTTAAGGATGATGCTCTTGGCCTTCGCCATTGACTCCTCGTACTTGTCGTTATCATTGGGGTCGACTGGGATAGATATAACCTTCAAGGCAAAGTTCTTGACATGATTTCTGTCAAGTACGAATAAGATTCTGGCCTTCTAGACTACAAAGTTTGACGCTCCATCTAATCTATCCTAGTCTCTTACTCTATGTAGTGCCATGATGCTCTTTTACTTCCCTCCTGGAAGTTCTCTGTTCGACTCCTCCAAGTCTCAACTTCCTGTCTGGAAGTTCTCTTTTGGACTCCCTCTGAATCCTGATTTCCCTCCCGGAAATCCTCTTGTCACTATCGAGATGCCCCCTACTATGGTTGCCTTGTGCAATCGCACCACTAAACCAGGTTCCTTGGCTAAAAACCCTTGGTAGCAACTCCCTCCTCTTAGCCTTGCTCTGTCAGGTACTGTTCTGACTATAGTACCTCACCAACTCCACTCTGCAATATTCCCATAGCCTTATAAACCCCAGTAACCTGAAGGTGAGAGCTCCTAGGCTCTGCGCAATCCCGACAACAGCGAACCGACCTCATCAGCCAACTGCGTCAGCTCTCCCAGCTTCTGCGTGGCTCTATGTGAGGCTCCCTTTCCCTTCCTTAGCCTCTACATTGCCTCTTCCCTGCTCACCCTTGATGACACAGACACTGCGTCACCCTTCCCTTGTTGTTGCTTTGCTAGAAACAACTTCTATCACCTCGGGACAACTATTTTCTGCTACTATTGCTCCACTCGGCTGATGTCCTCTGTCCTCCCGTGATCTGAAATCATGCTCTGATACCATGTTGAAGTTTCTAAGTCTAGCAGTTAGAAACCCTCCATGCACTTTACAGATTTATCCCTACCTACTTGCTCCGTTACTTAACAAGTTATTTACAATGTAATTACTAAAAATAAACACTAGTGCATGCTCAACATAATAGAGATCATCAACCGAAGGAAACAGAAATAAGCACACACAATGACACTGTTATTTTTGGACCAATATCCCTGGAAAAAACCAACGTGGGAAAAACGGTGCAACTATCTGAGGATTTTTTAATTAAGCAATTTCGGAGTACAATATGGGTGCCAAATCTGACTTACCCAACAGAGAATGCCCTTGGCAGTAGTAGCTCTCAGTATAAGACAAATGTCCCAACTGAAACCCCGGATAAACCCTTTGGTAGCTCCTTAGCTCTAATCTACCCCAGAAACCCCAACATTTGAATTTTTGGACTACATCAGCCTCTCTCTACCCAGCGCTGGCCCTGCGTCACCCTGAATGGGCTTGCATCAGCCTCAAGAGGCCCTGCGTCAATATTTTAGCCCTCTGCATCAGCAATGTTGGCATCTCTGAAGCACTGTGCAACTCCTAGCTGCCTCTGCATGGCCCTGCGTGAGCCTTGGATGCTATTGCTTCACTCTCTTTGGCTCCTACACTGATCTCCTGGCACTGTCTTTGCATCTCTGCATTCATTGCCCCTCAACTGTAACTTCGATCACTGATTATATCTCTCTTAGCAAACCCCGCTCTAGAGAATAGAATGATTGATCATCTGGTGTGTTCTCCAAGTGACCCTCAAGCCTCCTGTTGAGTCTTGAAAATGTCATTCATTTCCATTACACTTTCACTATTATGTCCATTATATCACCTCCATTTCACTACTATGTCACCACATTCATCCCACTTTCATTATCATTGGGCCAGATTTATGTTTTTCCAAAATTTATTAATTCTAAGCTTTTTAAGTGAATTTGTGGTTAAAAATTAGAAAATAATGTGCATATGCTTATACCTAACAAATGGGTTGAGATTGTTGACATGTGTAGGTTGAAAGGAGGCTTCTAAAAGACCCTTATATGGCACTCAAAGGCCAAATTCAAATTTGAGTGGAAAGAATCATGGGATCATGAGGATATGTGTCACATCTCCTAATTGTATTGTAACTCTAAAAAGACATGTGTCTTATCAGTTTCTATTTTGATTAGGACTCTAGAGGTAGAGGGAGAGATTCATGGATTATCATTAATGAGATGGCTCTCATCTTTTTATATAAATAGGAGATCTCTCTCCTTCATTTGTTAGTCTTTTTTTAGTCCCTAGTTCTTAAGATTGTAGTTCTTCCTTGATGGCTTTTGAAAGCTTTGGAGAACTTTGTTGTACTTTGTACTTTTGAAGAATTTGAATAAAGCTTTGATGTTCTCAACATGGAAGGAGATGTGAAGTGGATGTCATGGAGCATATTAGAATGTAAGGTAGAGTAGATTTCATTTTGTAAATATTTGCTTTGATTTCATTATGTCATTTGATTGCTTTCAAGTTTGATAGATTAAATTTTTCATTCATGCAATTTTAATTCATGCAAGTGTGTTCAACCGGTTGGCAATTTTTCATCTTTTTTATAACTTTTGGCATATGAGATCATCTTGTCCTTCTTGCTAACCTTTATTTTCTGCAATTTACATTCAGCATTGTCCTTTTCAAGTTGTTATTTGTTTATTTCTTTTTCTGCTAATTAGATGTCATACTGCTTAACAATTTATGATTTCTTTCTGTGGTCAAATGACTATATCAGCAGGAGATCAGAAGATCACTAACTGTAGTGTGATTTAGTTGTCATATTACTTACTCATAGTTGCTTTCCATAAATTAGATTGAGTTGAATGGTAAAGAACTAAAAGAGTCTAAGTAGTGTGATTAATTTCTTTTTACATTTAGTTATCATATTGCTTGTTATGTGCATGATTACTTCCCCAAGGTAGATTGAGCTGAGGGGTAAAGGATTTGAAGAATTCAAGTAGTGTGATTAGTTTCCTTATGCAATTTATTTTCTTGAATAGTTAAATATCATATTGCTTGTTATG
>APFE031185741.1:32988-65894 GCA_000404065.3 Pinus taeda
AGTCACTAGCTCATTGTTTGGTTGTTGCATTTTATTTTGATTGAACTAATGACATGATAGAATCATCTTGTCCTTTTGCTGAAGCAACAAGGATACTGGGTCTCATAGTCATTAGCTCATTGTTTGGTTATTGCATTTTATTTTGATTGAACTAATGACATGATAGAATCATCTTGTCCTTTTGCTGAAGCAGCAAGGATACTGGGTCTCATAGTCATTATAAAACCAACAAGAACAAAACCCCAAAAACAACATAAACTATAAAACAACGAAGTAAGAGAAAGGTTAACTAAGCACATATAGTGCACCACACTTCATCAGTTTACGATACCCGGATTGATAATTTATGTAGAGCAATTTAAGACATTAAATTGACTAGACACCTCCTCTTATAGTTTTCCTGTTGACATATCAACGACCGAGATTAAGTCCCTAATCAATGACTAAGATTAGATCTGGCTTGATCCATGTCTTTTGGACCATTCTAACACAGTTTCATATTAATACACATTAATATTTTATTTTCCCTAAGTTTATAATTAGGGACTCCATTAAAAATATTAATTATTTTAATATCTCTTGAACTATTTAGAATCCGCCCAAACCCTTTCTGGGTATTGGATATCTCATGTGCCCCAATCTCTCCACCAAATTTCATGGATATAACACATCCGATGCTACCCCAAATCAACACATATCTATCCAAATATTCCAACGTTTTTTCTTCCGTGTCTAATAGGGTATTGTAGTCAATTTCCCTCTTTATCTTGGCCCAAAATAAAATGTATTCCTTTGATAATTTTAAATATTTTTGAAAATGAATTGGGTGAGATTCCCTCAAATTTTAATTGAATGGGCACCAATTATTTTTATTTTTATTTTTCAAGGAGAAGAGGATCTTTAAGCCAATGTGGATTCAACTAGAAAGAGATTTGGGGATAATGGGAGGAAGAGTCCAAATCAAGCATGATAGGTTGATGGTATTAGTCACCTCCCATAGAAATCCATTTCTAGAGATGAATATTTAAATCTAATAGGTATTCAAAGAAAAGGAATCAGTCCAATCTTTTTTTCTATGTGAGCCTTCCTTATTTGACTATTGTTCCATTTTGGTACTAATTTTTGAAGTAGGATATAATTGAGACCTACATCATCCAATTTTTCTACAATGAATTATGAAAGTGGATCAGAGTGAGAAAAGGGATCCCATATTTCAGATACCATAAGAGTAAAGTTTATATTCCATTTGATGATGACTCTTCTTGGTCCAAATAAAGGGTGTTGAAGAGTATTGGGAAATAATTTCTTCCTATCAACATAGATACTGTATAGATTTAAACAAATGAAAGATATATCAATTTAATTAGAGATAATTTCTAATTCAAAACCAAAAGGAATAAAACATAATGAAGAACACTAAAAGAAATTTTGTTTCCAACTAAAAATGAGACTCCCAAATCTAGCAAACGTGTCTATAGCCATGAAATTCCATTTTGGAAGGGTCTTTAGAAGCACTGGAACCACTTTTTATCCTTCCAACGTAGTTTCTTGAAGTAGAATAACCCAAGGGAAGTGGAAATTTATCAACATATTTCAAGCCAATCATTTTTATGGGATTGGCCAAACCATTGCAATTGAAAGACAAGATTTTCATAGGGAAAATCTCTTTGGAAAATTTTCTATAAGGGCCAAAATTAGTTTATTTTTAAGTGATGGAGAAAAGATTTTCAGCCCCAAATAATGGAATCTATTATTCCATCTTCAAAGGAGCCTAGTACACACCCTTCATCAGGTAAGATCTTATCAAGAGGAAGTAAGATGAGATGATTAGGGAGGTTATGATGGGAGCAGAGGTTGTAATTAAAGGAGGGGGGAAAGGGGTCACATGTGTTCGCTAGGATGCCAAGGAGAAATAGGGGAGTCAAATGAGGGTATAAAGTAGGGAACAAAGAGATTGTGGGGTAGAAATAAAGAAATGGGGAGGAGAAAGAGAGGGAAATTCCTATAAGAGAGGTTATAAAGTCATCTAGAGGTAGGGAGGAGGAGAGACTATAGGGGGGATATCAAAAGGAAAAGAAAAACCATAAAGGGATGGGGTAGGTATAGGAACATACCTATGGAGGGAGGGCCCTTTTCTTTTTGAAGTGGTGAGAGTTTGCATCTAAGGAGACTCTGGGAGAGGAGCCACATAAGACTAGGAGTATGTTTTAAGGTCACCACAAGCACTAGGAGACTTTGATAGTATGGAGAAGGAGAGACTACATATTGTTGCTGTTGTAAGAAAATAATAAGAGGGTAAGATGCATCTTAGGAACCAACAAGAACATACACACATATACACAAAGAAAAAACAAATTATTGGGAAGGAATTCCATCCAATATTCTATTAAACTGTGGCAATATTTATGCATAGTTGATATAGTTGGAGCATTGTACCCACTCACTACCAACCTTCATTCACTTTATCTTACACATTTACTGAAGACTACTATCATTTACATTATACACAATGTATGATGACAACATATGTGTAAAGACCCTTGCAATCCCTCCCCACCCTCAATGTGTTGCTTGTCCTGAGAAAGGATGCATCAATAACTTGGACCAGTGCTTTTTGCAGAAATATCCTAATTGTACATCAACCATGCATACCAGACTACATAGGTAACTCAGCCACAACAATTGTTAGATGGATAGGAATATTCATGTGTACAAGACTTATTATGGCTTCTTCATGTTCGATGGCTACTTCTTGCAAATCTCCATTGTTCACATTCTATGCAATCTTCTCAACCATATATACTACTACTCCAACCAAGAATTAGGGCATCTCCTCTCTAGTCTGGGGCCGTCCTCTTTTCTCTCTCTACGAATGGGTCCAATGTGTGAATGTCATTGTTGCGAGTCTTCCATCAATCATAAAATAACTGAATTATCTACATAAGAACCATCCACTTTTCCTTCTGCCACAATCCAAGAATAAGTATGCAATCTTCATATTGGGGGGTTTAAAAATACAACATAATGTTGTCACCATCAGTAGAATTTATCTTTTTCTTCTTGCATAATTTCATATTCTTGAATATGTTTTCTGCTACTTCAAATAATTTTATTAGAAATTTTTAGTTACTGAGATGTTCTATTCATTAGAGAAATTATTAGGTCTAAAATTGGCCTCAAAGAAAAAATGTACAACCAAAATCAACTTTATAAGAACCAATAGGATTCAAGATGATGATGTCAACCATAGGGGGCGATTCACCATTTTTAGAGTACAAAAGTAAAAAGATTAAAAAATTAAAAAATTTAAAAACTACTTTTACAACGGGTATTTTCAATTTATCTCCCAACGATTTTACTCAAATTTCAATATGGAGCACTTGTTGGATGTAGAATCTAATTCCTCATCCAAAGAGTAGCCATGTTTCATACTTTTGATGGACCATGCTACATGAAAAATGGGAAATACTTGAAAAATGTGATTGCAATCATGTTTTCTCATGTATTTCTTATTTTTCATGTAGCAGGGTCCATCAAAAGTATGCAACATGGGTACTCCTTGAATTATGCATCCAACAAGTGCTCCCACTTAAAATTAGAGAAATTGTAGGGAGATAAGTTGAAAATAAGTAAAATATTTGTTGATCCTCTTGTGCCCAATCCATCATCTCCTCGACCACCACTTAGTCTCAAGTATAAATGGCCACTATCATCATCAAGCTATCAACAACGACCATGGAAGAGAAGTACGAAACAATGAGTAAATCCAAAATGCATTTTGAAAAGATAGTAAGTGATTTTCCCATATATTATTGCAACAAGTGCCAAATATGGCATTAAAAAGAACATATCGAACCAAAGTTGACCATATAAAATATTTTTCGACACATTTCCATAATTACAGTATAAGCCATCGTTACCATTATTGTAATGAAATTAGATCCAATTGACTTCGGTATAGTGGAGCAAGTCCTACTACAGGTTGTAATTTCAATAACTTCTTTAAATAAATCTTCATCCTTTTCATCATCATATAAGATTTATTTTTTATTATTGTAGGGTGTTGAAAAACACTAAATGAAACATTGTGAACAAAACAAATCAAGGATCAATGGAGGTCAATTCCAAGAGTCTACACCATCGAAGAGAATTATAGCTGTCGACCAACAAATCGACCAAGCCAACCAAAACTTAGTCGATTGTCCCTCACTATTAATTAAATCTGTAGTTGATGAAAGTCGAAGTAGACTTTTGTCAAAATTTCATCGGTGATATTGTTGGGCTCTTCGATAACTTTTAGTCGACTCATGGGAATTTAAGGACATATTTAGAACCGTGAAGCTCCATTTTTTACTCTTGTGGTTCCTTGGAAACTCTGTCTATCTTTTTCACTTACTGGTCATAGAAATTTCAATCAAAAGCATAGATTGAATCAAAATAAGATGGTAGTCTCCATTTGTATACTCCAGTAGTCGACTTCTTCTCTATGGCAGCCAGGCATTCCTTCTATGGATGGTATTGCATTGGTACATGGAGAGTGAGACGTTGCATGCACTGCATTTTTTCCCCTCTTCCTCTCGTTCATGTTGCACTGGTCTCTCTCCTTCCTTCGTTCAACATCCATAAATACAAATTTGATATCCACGAACTCTTCTTACATTCTCAATTTTATTCCATTAGTGAAGGTAATGAAGAAGGGAAGGAAGAATAGTGGGTGCCTTTTCCTCTTCAATGTCAATGAGGCTGACATTGGAATAGGTGACTTTAGTTGCGTCACTTCTACTTCTCCTTCTTACTCTAGTTTGTAGAGTAGACCCGACCAAATCACTAGCTTTTGATGAGCCGGGAAATATTCTATAAGATGAAATCTTGGAAAATATTCATTTTATGATGTCATGACAATAATATTAGTAGAGAAACATCCTTGAGAAAAGAATAATTTTTTGAATTTACATGTTCTTGATATCAATATGCTTTCATAAATCTTCAATTCTAGTGTTGCAACACTCCATCAATCCTGTATCAACTCGACTTTGTGGAAGAAACTTCTAAATTGATGTCATTTGTCATATTTTTTTTTTTATCAATTTTGTTTTGACTTCAAGTAGGGTCTCATATTCGATGAAATCAATTCTTGATTCCTTTGGTTGAGTCCTTGGCACACCCAAAAACATTTCCATGCAACATCTGATCAGATATGACTTCAGTTCCAATGTAGAAACATCCACTGTTATCATTCATGCAAGAAGTAACCATGAATTATCAACAAATATTTTATTACATCTCTCGAAAAAAATTGAACTTGCAACCTTTTAATTTAGTCTCATGTTCTTCAATTTTTATTCTGCCTGTTCGAACCACCCCCATTTGTTGCTACTGTCACCTAGCCAAATGGAGAGGCAACAATGCAAGATTGCAGTAAGAAAAAAATAAGGATGATAGGATACATCTTAGGAACCAACAAAAATATACACATATGTACACAAAGAACGATAGATTATTGGGAAGGAATTCCAACCAACATTCTATTAAATTTAAGGTATATTTACACATAGTTGATATAGTTGGAGTGGTTGTAGTCACTCACAACCAACTTTTATTCACTTTATCTTACACAACTACCGAGGATTACTATCATTTACATGATACATAATGTGTAATGACAACATAGGTATAAAGATCCTTACAATAGTTTCACTTTTCGAACCCATTTTTGCCTTGGTTTCTTGAAGGGACAATCCTTTCCCAGATGGGCATATACATGTAATCACCCACATTTGAAAATAATTTCGTCATAATCTAGGGCATGATGGTGAACTAGTTAGCATAATTTGATCGAAGTCACATCTAAAAATCCTCAAGAGAGATTTAGGTCAACCAATATGTGATCTATTCCCATGTATCTAGTATGTAAGTGTGAGAATTTTTCCTCATAGAAAAACCATAAAATATTCCCTATTTTCTTGAATACATCTTCTAACCAAAAAATTGAAGGGAATACCTAGTAACAACAACCAAATTGTTATAATAATTGGCTTTCCAAATTGTGTGTCAATATCAATTGACCATGTTTTGACGAAGAGGGCTTGTGAGCCCCAGTGCCATTTCTCTTGGAGAAATTTTTGAGCATACTCTTAAGATGTGGTGATCCACCCCATCCTCCATTTTTCTAAGATCATCTAGTGTGAATAATATCGTATTAGTTGGGTGAATTTGCTTTAGTCTAGAATTGTTCGGCCACCATTGACATCCTTTTAATTATAAAACCTAATGATGATAGAAGAATATTCCATATTGTGAATTTAATTTAGTTTGATGTCCTTCTATAGCACTAGGCTAGGTTGACCAAATTTCCTCTTAATCAATTTGTGGTTTTTCCTAGTAGGCTCTTTGACAAGTGGAACCTTGGAGATAATATTCTAAGTAGGAGGACCCCCACCATTAAATGTATTTTGGGTTAGTAAATTGATTAGAAAATTAGTATACGAAGAGTAATGGGAGGAAAAAGGGTAGAAAATTGATGGAGATAGCGGAAATGAAACTACAGTGTGGTTAGAGATAGTGACATCCAATAGAGATGGGGGAGAAAGAAGCCCTCCTGATATAGGTAGATATAATTCATTTGGAGGAGAGAGAGGTGATCCATCTTGGATTTGTTTTATATTTAGTAATAATAATAATAATCCCACTTAAATGATGTCAAAGAGTTGTGCTTGAAAGAACATTATTAAACAACACCAATTAATAAATGTTTAGCTCCACTGCAAGTGCATTGCTTTAGAGTTATAACAAAATTAATATCTGTGAAACCATGAGTGAGAGAAAGGACATGTTGGGGATATTGAAAGTTATAATTGTGACGATGGAGTCGCTCTATGGCTTTTTGGAGGGTTCTACAGTCTACAGGTTGAGGCGAAGGTAATAGTTTTCATTTTGATGGGTGGTTATGTAGTGGATTATTCAAAGACACAAATATGTAGTGGATTATTCATTTGTGTATTTGGTAATTGGACACCTTCCTAGAGGCAGGTATGTACGTTTTGGTTCATGGAAGAAATATGATGGTGTCATTTGTCGTGAACATGAATCCGAGAGAGGATACTTTGGAAGAATTGAATATTAGCTACAAAGGCTATTCACAAAGCTTGTAGATTATGATGGTTTCCCCTTCTAATGTCATTGTTGCCACAATAATCAGAACATATTGAGGGATTTCCTAATTCCTTGGGTAATTTTAGTCACTGTGGGAGGAGAAAAGTGGAAAATGATGGAGCTTCACTTTTTGAAATGGGGTGCCAGGCTCGAAAAACTTGACTCTATCAGAACTTAATTCTTCATGAGCTTCCAATGATGAGGACCAATGATGGTGGTGCAGTAAATGGAAATATAACTGCTATGAGGTCCCAAAAGGATCAACATGCCTTCACCCCTTCTAAGAACCTCTTTTCTGGTAACTAATCTCCCTCGAATTTGGTTAATAATTTGATACATTCTTTAGGATATTTAGATATGGGTCTAAGCTTCATGCATATGCTATAAAAGTTACTATGGATACTTCTCCCTCTCCCTCTGTAGAAATGCTCTTGCTCTCTTCCCCCCCTCCTAGACTTGTTTCCCCTCCCTTAAGCCCGCTTCTTCATTAGCTATGTCAGATCCTTTAGTTCCTTCTCCTCCCTATAATCTTTTTCCTTGGAATGGAAAGGGGTATACTTTGGGATGTGTTGGTGGTATGGGTAAAATTTCCCCAATAAAGTTTGGAGGTGGAGAGAGTAGTAATAGATCCTTTATGACTAGGGCGAAACATAAAGGCAACCAGGATGTGGTGGTTGGGAAGCATAAATTTATTTTTGGGACTCTTAGAGTAATGAAAGCCCTCAAACATGCGATATCATTTTTTTCTCATTAAATTGTTGGAGCTTGGCCAACCCATCTAGAAAACTAACTTTGATAATATTGGTGAGTTTGGATAAGTTGGATGTCATTTTCCTTCAAGCAATGTTGGGGGAATGAGATTTGGTTAAGGGATGTTATTGGTCTTTATTTTCTAGATGGTGGTTTGTTGCTTTAGATGCTAAAGGTAGATCTGGGGGCTTGGACTTATATAGGAAGGATAATTAGCATAGTTATCATTTGGTGAGTATGCACTCTGTAATTCACGTTATTCAAGGATTTATGTAGTATATTACTTTGAAAGAATTATTGAATATTATCTTCACTTTAGTGAGTGGACAATATCATTTTCCAGTGCATATGATGTTTAGTTCTTTGACCTTTTCACTGGTGACTGAGATTAGATTGGTTAATGGATTTACCATCATTATGTTGCTCAACATGGCTGTAGCATAAGATATTCATTGGCCAAAGATTGATGTCACCATGTAGTTCTATAGTTTCTCCTACTCTAATATATTTTTATTGTTACCTATGTTGAGCTTGGTTAAATATAGTTGATCCATGGATTATTATTTAATTGGTAAATGTAACTTGGGGATAAAATGGGATCCATTTCATCACAATTCTAAGCTTATATATTATTGACAACTTGAGGTTGTTCTTGTAAAATTTTGGAGATCATGGTAGGCAGACTGACTCCAATTCTCATGGTTTCACTAAGAATTTGGTTTTTAGTAACACATTTCAGCTTCAATGATGGATATACATGAGGATATCCATGATTAATTGGAGGATATGCTAGATGGGAACAAAAATTTCCCTATATTTTGTTTAAGTGGGAATATACCTTGTTTGAGGAATGTTGATGGAGTATGGTCAAAATATTTTTCTTTCACAAGACTTTAGAGTCATCTCATTCTATGGAAAATGATTTGGAAGATCTAGAATTGGTAGATCATCATGTTTGGTATATGTGTTGAATCTTGCTAGAAAATAGATGGTTCAAATAATTATTTTGTGGCTTGAGAAGACTTAGAGACTAATTCTTTTTTACTCTACAGTAATAAGAACGTAGTTGGGAATTTTATAATTTCAAACCATAATTCGAGGAAAATGATCAAATTTTCTCAATTGTGTGGGATCTTCCTTTATCAATGAAGGTAACAAAGTCTCTCTATCCATCTTAATATTTACTCTTTTGACATATCAGTTTATGGATGTGAATGTGCATTGAAGTTTGAGTTCCTTAGTGAATGGATCTTTTACTCTTTTCCAATCACCATTGGGGGTGAGTGGTAAAATTTATCAAAGGAAAAAGGACATTATTCTTGTCTTGGTATTGAAGGAGTTGTGAATTCTCTTGACCAATTTTGGGGTTTTAATTTGACAAGAAATAATCTAGATATGGAAACACATGCAAGGGTCATAAAAGAGAGAATTGTTAGAGTAATTCATGAAGCATATAGGGAAGGTCTTGATTAAGATGGTTTATATTAGAAGGACCAACAATAGGAGCTTAAATGGTTATCTATATAAAGAATGATTTACCATATGAATCCATTCTTTATAAGGGTTGGATTGGATTTATCTTCAAAAGTGGAGAGGATGCACCAAATATATTAAAGAGTTAGTGGTTTTGGGAAATTGTACACTTTTATTTCAGTCCTTGGTTTGTTTATTTTGATCCTAGATCAATACCCTCTAGTAAAGCCCCAATTTGGGTCAAATTATAAACTTTACCTATTGAGTTTTGGTTGGAGAAGGAAATCAGAGATTTACGTGATTTTATTGGAAGAATTTTGGATGTAGATCTCCTTACTGACTAGACTTTATTGGAGAGTTACCCATGTTTTGTTTGTGGCAGACATTATTGAGGGATTAGAAGGTTTTTTGGAGAAGGTGGTGGGAGATAAGAGGATTTCCTAGCTTTTGGAGTATATTAGGATCCCCTTTTACATGTTAAATGTGATTCGTATGGACACATGGTCGATGTGATTATTAAAGGCTTCAAACATTCTTTGGAAATTTTGGTTGAGACAAGAGTTTTCCTCAACTTTTCATATGTTTAATAACACTTGTATGGAGACATGGTTGAATTGTCGTCATTCAACATCCTTGGTTCATCAAATTTAACTTTTTCCCCATAGAATATTGGAAACCCACAAACATATCTCTATATCTTTAGCTCTTCATCCCAATAAAATATACATACCTCAACAATTTAGTAAATTTTCAGCCATACTCTTCCATAGTCATATTTCCCAACTTCAGCTAAAAAAAATATTACATTTTCCTTTCATAATAATGTGTAGATAGGTATTTCCTCTAGAATTACTTTTTAAATTTCCTCCACAAGATTTTTCTTTGATCAATATTTTCACTTCATAGAGTTGTTCCCACCATAGTTCTACCTTCCCGTTCTAATGATAGATGAAAATTCATGCCTCTTAATTGGAGGAGTAATCATGTAGCTAAAGGTACGTATTCATTTATGATAGTCATGCTTTAGCCTCCTCTCCTTTCTTATGTTCACCATTAAATGTAGGAGGTTTAATTTTCTTGATTTCTTCGTGCAAACTATCGAAGTCAAATCTTCTCCCTTGTTTCCTTATTGATGATATGCTTGGAATAATTCCTAATTTTGAGCAAACATAAGATCTCTTAGTTTACATCATAAAAAATGATGATGTTTCCCAA
The DNA here is from genome assembly GCA_000404065.3 of Pinus taeda. Lineage (NCBI taxonomy): Eukaryota > Viridiplantae > Streptophyta > Pinopsida > Pinales > Pinaceae > Pinus > Pinus taeda. The sequence continues at coordinate 43,579 of APFE031185741.1, forward strand.
CAACACTTCTATAGTGACTTGAATCTCCAACAACTCCCCCCACGACTCGTAAGTCATGTCCATCTACCCTCCTAGAATCAGATCTACAATCCATTCTCATATGTAATTTATTTAGGATTTGTAGAATATGAGTATTAATTTTTTGTTGTTCCCTTATCTCTCTCATTATCAACTTTGTAGTTGAGGACCTCCATTTTGAGGCCCCTAATGGTTTCCTCAAAATCTCTATCCTTTGGCCTACCCATTCTATGCCCATTTAACTATGTTCTCACATTATCCATGCTCATATTAATGGATCTAACCTCCTCTTCCTGGTTGTAGGAACCTTGATAATCTCCCATACTTTTGGTCCTTGTGTTGGTCTTGCGTTATAGTCCACATGTAGCCTTTTTTTGTAAATTTCACAAAATTCCTACCCTAATACAAAATTTCGAGTTGATATGCATATTTCTCTTCTCAATAGATTTATATTAATTATCTGGTGCCCCAAATCTAATTCCAAGTTGGAAGTTATGGCCTCTAACATTTTTGGTCTATTTACCCTAGTTTCCTTTATTCTATCAAATCACACTATTTTCAATTTTCTGAATAATTATGTATTCAAATTTTCATATATAGCTCCATGGATGGGTTCTACAGTCCCATAGAATTCTATTGACTACTTAATCAACGCTATCTAAGCTCTATTTGTTGAGTTACACCCTTTTGAAGTGACTATTTACACTATTTTTTGTTCATACTATTTTGGTCATAACTCTCTCATATTAACTCTATTTTGTAATTGTAGCATTTCACTAGGTCTCTCCAAGCTCATTTATTTTGGTTTCAACTTCTTGTATTATTGGACAAATAGTTGTAAAAATATTTCGCTACCTAAAAATGGTTTTTAGGGCCTCAAAAATGCCCTCTAAGTGGACGAGTCAACAAATTAGCAAAAATTTAGAACAATTGGCATTTTTTTTATTTCTTTACTCCCCTACACCAATTAGATCTTCTTGTAATTATGTTCTGTAACTATATTTGGAAATATGAACCTCCCTTATGCACCTCTGCTCCATTGGAAGGTAAGTATTTATACAGATTTGGATTTCTTAGTTCCCATTAGACATGAACTGGACTGCAAGACCTCCCTTAAAGACTTGGCGCACATGCAATCTTCCTTCTTTACATGTCGTTCCCACTTAAGCCCCATATTCATGCAGGTATTTACACATGGTAGTGATTGAGTGGATATAGATACACATGAGGTTCATTTTCCACTTTTCACCATGGTGGGAAACTTTCCCTCTTCTAGATCCGATAATTGATCTTGAGGTAGATCAATTGCTTATATTCTCATTACACTGAAACAAAAATGGAGGTTTACAACAAGTTACCCTCTTGATGAGTCTATTGGCCAGGATTTCTCTGATAAGCTGACCTAGATATTTATTTTGCTAGAACTTGCATGGAGGTTTGTGGGGTTCCTTTCATCTGATAGATCTGACAATTGATATTTCATTGATCTGGTGGTCCAAATATTGTATCACATTGAAACATGAATGAGTGTTTATGATGAGATTCACACATGATAGATCTGATGATTATGATCTCCCCTCATCAACGACCTGCAATTCACTTTGGGCTCTAACTTGTGCAAGAAATAAAATATACTTACACTCCTAATAGATCCAATTATCATGATCAAGTGAGATTAATGATCCACAACACACACCAAACTCCAACATGCACGAGGAATAAAATAGAGCTTCACCCACAATAGATCCAACGACTTTGATAAATCAAGATCGATAACTCATAACCCATGTTAGGCTACAACTTGTCGGTTGTTTAACGAGGTGGAGAGTGCTTGATGGATCCAATGGATTTAATTACCTATGATCAACGACTATGATGTGCATCATGAATTGAAAGGCACATAATTTTAGTGCATTAGATCCATCCAATGGTTCTGAGCCACATCAGGTTTTGCTACATGGCATCCTCACCTTCCAACTTAGTTTCCACATGGCACTTCCACCTCATCACTAATTTCATCACATATTTATTTATTTATTTTCCATCAATAATACACATTTTTTGAATTTTTTTGTTTTTTTGTGAATTTAGAATTTCCATTACTAAAAATTATTTATCGCTCTATATATTTTGAGATTGCAATCGTAATTTGTTCCTTTACATGTATCATTTGTGTGTATCTTATCTCGAATTGAGAATTTCATCCACATCCACTCCTTGCAATTTCTATCAAATAATTTATCAACGATCTATGACTTTTCCTATAACGAGCTTTTTACCCATATATTATGTGTGTAGTAACCAATTGCTATGATACCATCTATAATTTCCCAAGACCACTACTGTCTCCAAAGTTCAAATTTGAACTTGTAATTTCCCTTGAATGTCTCTTTAGCTTGTCATAGAAGGGAATAAAATTATTTCCCATGGAAATGAAAATTAAGATTAAAAAATTACTTGTCAGATTTGAAAGAAAATTTGTTTCTCAAATTTTTAATTGGAGGGTAAGGAAAATTTTCCTAATATGTTTAAATTGTCACTATTTATAGTTTTTCCCTTTATTAATAATTTTTTATATATCTTAACAATTAAAATAAATTATTATTAACAATTTTTCTCCATATCATGATAGTTCAAAAAAGGAAATGTTAGTATCTTATTGTTATGGAGCTCGTGCATCTATGTATCACCAAATTACATCTTAGTAGTGGGAACAGAAGATCAAAATCTTTGGTTGTGGTGAATATTTCTCCTACTGACATAGGAGAAACAATTCTAATTGAAATCAACTTCCATTTGAATCAAGTCCCCATCCTCTTACTCCTTGGATTTCCAAATGGTACATAACAATCCTTTGTAGCTCCATTTACAGATCTTCTCACTTCCTACTCCACTTTTCTGCTTATTTTTCTTGCTTGGATGTACTACTTGCTTTGATTTCTTACATTTATGAATATCACTTACATGTTTTCTTTATGCCTACTTATTTTGAAGACATGACAATAGGCACTAAGGATCAAAATTGATTCCATGTAGGTATGATTCTTATTATCATAAATTCAATGTTAAATAAGAAGTATTCATCCATTCTTGTTGACAAAAAATAATGTTATTTCTATGTTTTTTTGTAAATGGTGCCATGCATCATAATGTAGATGTGCACTAATAATTAATCCATGCATGCACTACTCATTAGGTTTATAATTCTTATGGCGAGAGGTTCTTGTAAGTTATATTTATTTTATGGAAATTGTGTTGTTGGAGTTTTGAAATATATTTTGTTTTGTATTTATTTACTGGAGATTACAATGATATCCATAAAATAATACTATATTTTTATTTCTTTTAAAAAAATCATTGCAATTTTTTGAATGATTATGTCACTAAGAAAGGAAAACAATTTTAGTGTACAACAATGACATCTATGAGAAGAAAGAAAAAAATATGCGTCCTATATAGATTATAAGTAAATGATTTTTCCTTTGGAAAAATCGTAATCTTTCATTAACTTTGAAAAATTACATGTTGTAGATGCTATTGCATATGCTATATCCTTCTAGCCACTGTGGGCTCAGTCAAAAATTAAAGTTCCAAAATCTTTGTGCTACTCTGAGCTTTCTTCACCACACAGGGTGTTCATATATAAAAGGAGTCTGATATATGACTGTACATATGCCACGCAGGGCATTTAAATAACACATAAATATAGCGTGTAAGATATATACACAAAGTTTGTCATTGTATATTATCAAAAATTACAAAAAACCAGTGATCAAAGGCTCTCGGTCCTGTGGTAGTTCAGATCTGTAGTATTCATTTGTCCCACGCTTTTCCTGGATCATCCACTCTCCTCTGGGAAGTGTTGTGGCCTCCTTGGATAGCCCGTTAGCACAACTGTTATGTTCCCTGTAAATATGATTGCATGTGACGATGTTAAATTGTGCCTTGAAAATATTTACTTCATCCAAAATATTACTCTGTGTGTGTGTGACAAACAATAATATTATTGAACCAATTCACAATGATATTTGAGTGCCCAAAAATATTTAAACTCATGCAATTATGTTCCAATCAGAAATGCAGGAGGTGACATAGGGTAATGAGTTCTGCATAGTTATTGGTTCCAGCTCCTAGTCCCATCTTTACTTTGAAATAATGTTGTTCACTTAAGTAAAGGATGAAACCACCACCACATCCATGCTATTGTGCCGCGCCATTGAAAAACGCCAGGGTGTATTTTTTTCAATAGGTTCAGGGGCATGAGGCCGTCAAGGTAATGATTGATGAGGTTCAGGCATCTCATTATATGCTGATATAATGCAGGCCGAGATGTGAGGCCAACACATAGGTCTGTTGTCAAAAATAGAATGGTTCTGAGCGAGCCAAATATGCCAACTGATGATTAGGGGAGGCTTTGTAATTTTGAACCCTAATGCTGATTGTACCAAATTTCCCATGCACTGCTGATATCTTCTCCTTTACAATGCTTAGAAAAATGTATGGATGTAGAACTATTTTGCCAGAGGTTAATCAGAGATGTGCATTGTAGAAATAAGTGGAGGGTCAATTCAGATGAATTTTTGCACAAGTTACACCAATTCGGCCCATGAAAGGATCTATTGGTGAGATTATCTCCTGTGGGAAATTTGTCATGGAGTATACATCAAAAGAATAGCCAGGTCCGAGGAGACGATGTTAACTTCCATATACTCTTCTGCCAAAAGGTAGTCTGCTCCTGTTGCTTGTGGGAGATCAAGGATAGATATCAGGTCTTTGGAGAGTATATACCATTCTCCACAAGACACTAGATGAGTTCATCAGGTCCCTCTTTAATCTTGATATGAGATTCACATAATGCAGATATGTATTCTTGCCATTCCTAGTGCCAATGTGGTGGTAAATCAAGCTGCAAGGCTCATTTCCAACCTTGGGAGAAGATGCTGGTGTTCTGAGGGTCCACAATATTTGTAATCACCTTGATCTCATGTGAATGTAGATGCTATATGAGGTCTCTAGATAGCTAATATCTACCTCCACCTCCAGTCCATGGATCCAAGCCAATACAGGCTGTTGTTCCATCATTGATTCTCCATACAAGATTGTCCCTAATGTGAGGCAAGGAATGTAGAAGTGCCTTCCAGACTGATGAAATTCTAGATTTAGGCCAGCTCGGCAATCAAACCCAGTCCATGATTTTCTGAGGCCAAATATACTTATGATATGTGATAGAGGTCCATAGATTCTGTGGCAGAGTCCATCCCATTTTTGCTACAAGGGATTGTGCAAATAAAGGAAGGTATTTTAGTCCCCAGCCTCCCCATTTCTTTGGCAGAGCAATCTTATTCCAGCTCACCCATGAAAAAATATTTTTGTCTTGATTTCCATTCCAAATACATTTGTTATAGATTTGTTGTAATCGAGCCAAAATGTTCCTGGGGATCCATGCAAGTACCACCCAAAATACAGGTGTGGCCTCAAGAACAGATTTGATAAGAATAAGGCTGCCAGCTCTGGATAAATATTTGTGACTTCAGATAGAAAGCTTTTTTTCCAGTTTGGTGACAAACCAAACCCAATCTGCAATTTTTTGGCTAAGAGGCTTTATCTAGAATCCAAAGTATTTGAGACCCCTGTACAGGGGTTTGATACAATAAGGGAAATGTTGATGGGAAATTTGAGACTTCTGGATGGAGGTTCGGGCTAAGGTAATGGTAGATTTTGCATGATTAGGTAACATCCCAGTAGTCGCCGAGAAAAGTGAGAGAATTTTGGAGAAAGTAAGAGAGTCCCGAATACTCCCATCCAAAAAAATGAGAACATCATCCAACAATAGGAGATGGGTAAGATAACAGGCATCATATATCTTAAGACGACAAACACTACCATCGCTCTTAGCCGAAGCAAGCAAGCAGCTAAGCCCATCCATGACAATCAAAAAGAGGAGGGGAGAGAGGGCAGCCTTGTCTAAGCCCCCTATCAGAATGAAAGAAATGGGAGGCTGAACCATTAATGAGGACACTAAAGGTAGGGGAGGTAATGAAAACCATAATCCAAGTGATGAAGTCATGAGGAAATGCCAGATGAATAAGAAGCATCTTAATGTAAAGCCAGCTGACATGGTTGAATGCTTTTGCCAGATCAATCTTAAGAATAATGCCCTTATGGTGTCTAGTCCAGATTGAATGAATTGCCTCTTGGGCTGAGCCTATGGCTTCACGAATATGACGATGTTCAAGAAAGGAAAATTGTTAGGGGGCAATATGATGGGATAGGATAGGGCGGAGACAATTTGCAATGATCTTGGAGATGATTTTATACAAAAAATTGCATAATGAAATGGGCCTGTAATCATTGAAAGAGGAAGGGGTATCAGATTTTGGTATTAGGAAAATAAAAGTTGAATTGATAGCATTGTACAATGATCCAGACATTTTGCATTCTTCCACAACTTTCAACAGATCCTGCCCCAGTAGGTCATAGAATGCAAGATAGAATTCTATGGTCCACCCATCCAGTCCCAGACTCTAGTCCTTTTTGAACCATTTTAACATTCCTTCGAGTTCTCCAGCAGTCACAGTTGCAAATAAGTACTCGGTACTCGGCCTCATCTTCATTAACAAATCTGGGGAAATGTCCAGCCACATTGATGATATCAACCAGATTTGTATGGGTCCTATATAGATTATAAGTAAATGATTTTTCCTTTGGAAAAATCGTAATCTTTCATTAACTTTGAAAAATTACATGTTGTAGATGCTATTGCATATGCTGTATCCTTCTAGCCACTGTGGGCTCAGTCAAAAATTAAAGTTCCAAAATCTTTGTGCTACTCTGAGCTTTCTTCACCACACAGGGTGTTCATATATAAAAGGAGTTTGATATATGACTGTACATATGCCACGCAGGGCATTTAAATAACACATAAATATAGCGTGTAAGATATATACACAGAGTTTGTCATTGTATATTCTCAAAAATTACAAAAAACCAGTGATCAAAGGCTCTCGATCCTGTGGTAGTTCAGATCTGTAGTATTCATTTGTCCCACGCTTTTCCTGGATCATCCACTCTCCTCTGGGAAGTGTTGTGGCCTCCTTGGATAGCCTGTTAGCACAACTGTTATGTTCCCTGTAAATATGATTGCATGTGACGATGTTAAATTGTGCCTTGAAAATATTTACTTCATCCAAAATATTACTTTGTGTGTGTGTGACAAATAGTAATATTATTGAACCAATTCACAATGATATTTGAGTGCCCAAAAATATTTAAACTCATGCAATTATGTTCCAATCAGAAATGCAGGAGGTGACGTAGGGTAATGAGTTATGCATAATTATTGGTTCCAGCTCCTAGTCCCATCTTTACTTTGAAATAATGTTGTTCACTTAAGTAAAGGATGAAACCACCACCACATCCATGCTATTGTGCCGCGCCATCGAAAAACGCCAGGGTGTATTTTTTTCAATAGGTTCAGGGGCATGAGGCCGTCAAGGTAATGATTGATGAGGTTCAGGCATCTCATTATATGCTGATATAATGCAGGCCGAGATGTGAGGCCAACACATAGGTCTGTTGTCAAAAATAGAATGGTTCTGAGCGAGCCAAATATGCCAACTGATGATTAGGGGAGGCTTTGTAATTTTGAACCCTGATGTTGATTGTACCAAATTTCCCATGCACTGTTGATATCTTCTCCTTTACAATGCTTAGAAAAATGTATGGATGCAGAACTATTTTTCCAGAGGTTAATCAGAGATGTGCATTGCAGAAATAGGTGGAGGGTCAATTCAGATGAATTTTTGCACAAGTTACACCAATTCAGCCCATGAAAGGATCTGTTGGTGAGATTATCTCCTGTGGGAAATTTGCCATGGAGTATACATCAAAAGAATAGCCAGGTCCGAGGAGACGATGTTAACTTCCATATACTCTTCTGCCAAAAGGTAGTCTGCTCCGGTTGCTTGTGGGAGATCAAGGATAGATATCAGGTCTTTGGAGAGTATATACCATTCTCCACAAGACACCAAATGAGTTCATCAGGTCCCTCTTTAATCCTGATATGAGATTCACATAATGCAGATATGTATTCTTGCCATTCCTAGTGCCAATGTGGTGGTAAATCAAGCTGCAAGGCTCATTTCCAACCTTTGGGAGAAGATGCTGGTGTTCTGAGGGTCACAAATATTTGTAATCACCTTGATCTCATTGTGAATGTAGATGCTGTATTGAGGTCTCTAGACAACTAATATCTACCTCCACCTCCAGTCCATGGATCAAGCCAATACAGGCTGTTGTTCCATCATTGATTCTCCATACAAGATTGTCCCTAATGTGAGGCAAGGAATGTAGAAGTGCCTTCCAGACTGATGAAATTCTAGATTTAGGCCAGCTCGGTAATCAAACCCAGTCCATGATTTTCTGAGGCCAAATATACTTATGATATGTGATAGAGGTCCATAGATTCTGTGGCAGAGTCCATCACATTTTTGCTACAAGGGATTGTGCCAATAAAGGAAGGTATTTTAGTCCCCAGCCTCCCCATTTCTTTGGCAGAGCAATCTTATTCCAGCTCACCCATGCAAAAATATTTTTGTCTTGATTTCCATTCCAAATACATTTGTTATAGATTTGTTGTAATCGAGCCAAAATGTTCCTGGGGATCCATGCAAGTGCCACCCAAAATACAGGTGTGGCCTCAAGAACAGATTTGATAAGAATAAGGCTTCCAGCTCTGGATAAATATTTGTGACTTCAGATAGAAAGCCTTTTTTCCAGTTTGGTGACAAACCAAACCCAATCTGCAATTTTTTGGCTGAGAGGCTTTATCTAGAATCCAAAGTATTTGAGACCCCTGTACAGGGTTTTGATACAATAAGGGAAATGTTGATGGGAAATTTGAGACTTCTGGATGGAGGTTCGGGCTAAGGTAATGGTAGATTTTGCATGATTAGGTAACATCCCAGTAGTCGCCGAGAAAAGTGAGAGAATTTTGGAGAAAGTAAGAGAGTCCCGAATACTCCCATCCAAAAAAATGAAAACATCATCCAACAATAGGAGATGGGTAAGATAACAGACATCATATATCTTAAGACGAAAAACACTACCATCACTCTTAGCCGAAGCAAGCAAGCAGCTAAGCCCATCCATGACAATCAAAAAGAGGAGGGGAGAGAGGGCAACCTTGTCTAAGCCCCCTATCAGAATGAAAGAAATGGGAGGCTGAACCATTAATGAGGACACTAAAGGTAGGGGAGGTAATGAAAACCATAATCCAAGTGATGAAGTCATGAGGAAATGCCAGATGAATAAGAAGCATCTTAATGTAAAGCCAGCTGACATGGTTGAATGCTTTTGCCAGATCAATCTTAAGAATAATGCCCTTATGGTGTCTAGTCCAGATTGAATGAATTGCCTCTTGGGCTGAGCCTATGGCTTCACGAATATGACGATGTTCAAGAAAGGAAAATTGTTAGGGGGAAATATGATGGGATAGGATAGGGCGGAGACAATTTGCAATGATCTTGGAGATGATTTTATACAAAAAATTGCATAATGAAATGGGCCTGTAATCATTGAAAGAGGAAGGGGTATCAGATTTTGGTATTAGGAAAATGAAAGTTGAATTGATAGCATTGTACAACGATCCAGACATTTTGCATTCTTCCACAACTTTCAACAGATCCTGCCCCAGTAGGTCATAGAATGCAAGATAAAATTCTATGGTCCACCCATCCAGTCCCAGACTCTAGTCCTTTTTGAACCATTTTAAAATTCCTTCAAGTTCTCCAGCAGTCACAGGTGCAAATAAGTACTCGGTACTCGGCCTCATCTTCATTAACAAATCTGGGGAAATGTCCAGCCACATTGATGATATCAACCAGATTTGAACCAGGTGGGTTTTTGTATAGATTCCTGAAATGAGAAGAGCCAAGATGGGAGAGTTTGTTGAAAGTATCAGTGACTCCTCCCTCTGGTAGAGGTAAGTTCCATATGGTGTTTGATATCTTTTTGCCTTTTGCATAGTTCTGAAAGAATATAGTGTTGTCATCACCAGCTTTCAACCATATGGCCCTACTCCTAAGTCTCAAGGATTCCTCCCTCTCCTTCAATATCTGAGCCTTCTGATTCTCTAGCTCTATTAGATGTGATTTGTCTTCTGTTGTTATAAACCCCAGGATTCGCTCATCTAGTAGAGAGCTCAGCTCAGATTCAATTTGGGATAGTAGCGAATCCTCCGTATGTTGTTTCTCTTTTGCCCAATTAATAGAAAGATGTTTGAGCTTCAACAAGTTATGATAGAAACCTTTAGCCAAGGGGTCAAACCTATCAATCGGGTTGGCAGCCCGGAATTTTGAAACCATGTTGATGTATGCAGGATCCTGTAACCACACATGGTTAAATTTAAATGGGGCTTTTGGTTTAGGATGAGGACCCAAAACCACCAGATAAATGGGGGAGTGATTCGAGATGCCCCCTGAGCTGACTCATTGTTTATAGTAATGCAGATGCTGCATGAGGGGGCCCTTCATAAGAAATCTATCTAATCTTCGTGCAAGTGCAACTTCACCCAACCTTCTATTCCGCCATGTAGGAAGAGGTTTATTCACGGGGACATCCATTAAATTGTGCTACTCCAAGAGGTTTGACATGTACCCCGAAATAGTATCCACTTGTGCCATAGACCCCCAAGATTTTCCAAAACCCAAGGAGAAATTGAGATCGCCTCCTAAGATGATGTGATAAGGGGATAGAATTGTAAGATTAAGCAGATGTTGCCAAAAAAGCCCCCTCTGTTGGTAGGGGCCATAAATGTTTACAACCCTTAGGTTGGTGCCAATCTCTGCCGAGGAAAAATCTAAACCCATGAATCTGTGGCCTCCCCATGATGCTAAAGCCTTGATGGAACGGGGATTATATCCAATGGAAAGGCCCCCTAATCTCCCCACAACATCCATTGCCATAAAGTTCCATCCGGGAGATATAGATTTAAGGGAGCTAGTGATGGGGTTAGCCTCACCTAGGGTTTCTTGGAGCAGGATAATGTCATTAGGTTCAACCACAAAGAGTCTGCATAGGGCTAGTTTCTTGGAGGCACTAGCCATGCCTCTGCAATTGAAAGATAGACACTTCATGGGGGAACCCTACCTAGGGTGTTCAATGCTCTAAGAATGCTGTCGTGAGTGGACTGACGACCAGAGGCGACCTTAGCCCCTACTCGTTTGGTGGCTTTGGAGAGGTCTGATTTCCTCCCCTGAGATGTCAAAGTGGCCGAATTGGGTCGAGTGAGTCCTGAGCCAGCAAGATGTGCCAGAGAACCGCTAGATAGGGTACAAAAGCGAAGATTGTGGTGATGAGAAGATGAAAACTTGATGGAAGATGGAGAGGAGGAGGATGTGGATAATAAATGTAATGAGGGAGTGGTGGTGGCAATAGAGGGAGGAGTCACCATATTGCAGTGTGCCACAGAAGTGTTAATGGAAGGGGAAACAAATGATGTGCAAAAAGAAAAAGGAGACTGAGAGGTTAGAGGAATACCTGATGCCTTTGTAGATTAAACTGCTGCCTGAGATCTGGTGAGTGGCGGTGAGATTTATCTGTGCACATCCTACACCATCTTTGGGAGGGGATTGCTAGCTAGAGGGATAGGGCCCAAAACAAGAGAGCGTTGTAAAGTCAGCGAGTCAATCCTGGAGGGAGCTGATGACGCCTTTGGAGGGTCCTCTGTTTTCTTGATGAGAGGGAAATCTTTGAAAATGTGACCCACCCTGTGACATCGCCGAAAACGGAAGGGAGCACCTTTGTAGTCCAGGATCTAGACCCTGGTGAATTTCCCCCATTGAAGTGTAATTTTATCCTCCAGTCCCTCGTGAGTATCCAAGTGGACCAGGATGCAAGGAAGGGTTCTATTCTTTGATTGCACAAAAGTTTGATCATGATCCAGATAGGTTCCGAGGGCATTCTTGATTTTGATGAAGACCTCCTTGCATCAGTACTGTAATGGGATCCTTGGCAAGTACACCCAGAGTGGCCCAGCCCCAATTTGCTCCTCCCTCAGGGTCAAAGAGGGGGCTCCATCTCTTGAGGAGAACCGAAGCCAACTCAATGTGCTAGTACCTTGTGAGGACCAAATCCGTGTAATTTTCTTTCGCAAAATGTAGGGAAAACCAACCCTTGGGTAAGACCTGCACCTCGGGCAGTTCCTTTAGCATTCTCCCCAAATCTCCTAGACCGAAAGGGTGAGTCTGGCTGCCGAATATGCTCTGCTGTGGACATGCCCAACAAGTACTGTGTTTTCCATATATGTCGCTTCCCCAATAGCAGAGGTCTTGCCGAACTGAATGGTGATGTCCTTTGAAGTCACCTTCACACACTTTGTCTTTCGCTTCCCAGTAGGAGGTACAGATGGGAGATCCGCCAATGGATCCTTCCAAAGGGGTATTTTTCACAGACATTACCTTGATTGCAGGGGTCTTAAAACATCCTGATGGTGAGTGTGTAGAAGAGGGAGGCTTTGGGGCCTCGAATGTGCGGATGTCTTCAGGCGGTGCAGTGAAGAAAGTTGAAATGGATGGATGCGGATCAAAAGTGGGCGATGGAGGAGTGTTTGCAGTAAGTATGTGCAGAGTACTAGGAGATAAAGGAGGGCAATCCAACGCTAGAGATTCAATGGAAAGTGCCCTGATGAACAGAGGAGCAGTACAGTGACTCGGAAAGGAAGCCACCGGCGACGAAATAGATGGAGCATGGTCGGATGGGAGAATAGGGCCAGATGCTAGCGTAGTGAGGCTAGGGTTTCTGAAAATGACACGGTCAGGGTAGGGGTCCTCGAAAAAATCGAGCTCCTCAACTTCCATCGTATCTCCCATGATGCAAGCAGTAATCGACAACAGAAAGAGACGGACGCGGCTGCAACAGAAACGGAGAGTGGATGCTGTCGGTCGTTGGGTACCCAATGCCAGTTGCCTACAAAGTGTTGCAGTAAAACCTAGGGTTTTACCCTAAACCCTTACGAAAATCGCCTATAATTTCCATCTCAAAAATCTGCTCCTGATGATGAAACACACTAGCTGGTTTGAAAACCCCGATTATAAGTAAATGATATAATTGAATTCCTTCCATATGATTTAGATATTGAGTGTAAGTAAATGGTCCTATTAAATTACCTCTATATGATTTCTATAGTGTTGTCTATATGTACTTGTCCGAGTGACTTGGTGTTCCTATTTGTAGATAAGACTCTTTATTTAAAGTTTATACAACTTGACATATTATAAGTTGTGATGTGTGAAGCATATATGAAATTTAAAATTAATTTTCATTTTAATATAAAAAATAATGGTTTATTTTAGCTTGTCAATATTGAAAATCTAAAATAAAGTTTACCCTTCAAATTGAAATGTAGCCCTTCCCTTCAAATTCGATCAATGATCAACTCTACTTGTAACATTCTTGGTCCACTACTCAGTTGTTTTAGCTATCTGTTGGGTATATCCATGCCTTGTGAGCCTTTATAAACTAACGAATATACATATTTTCCCTTTATTTATTAACTCTAGTGATGTGTTCAACTACCAATTGAGGCCTAATTTTTTGCCTATTACTACTATACCTTGTCAATCGGTATTTTTCCATTTTTATTTCATTTCTAGCATGGTGATATGCATGTCTAAAAGAACTCTAATGCAAATTTTTAGCTATTTACTTTTTATACACAACAAATTATAATTCATGTCCATCTTACATATCATAGAAATGGTGCATAAGTAATTGTAGCATAAAATAAGTAAATGTTACACAAGCACTTATCTAGTAAATGACCAACTGGTTTTATACCTTCGACGTTCCTCTTAAACATAGACCATGTTGTTCATTTTCTCTCAACAACATGCCACCCCAAGTTGACTGTTCGAATCCATGGGGAAATAACTTACCCAAATCTAGGTACATGTCTAGTCCATCAACCATCCAAGGTACCAAACCCCAGGAGCCTCCAACCTATAGGCTCATGCCCCCCATCGTCCTACACCAAGGCAGTGCACACCCTTCTTTTCACTTGTAGCCTGTCGATTTGCGCCACCACCTCTAGGACATATTACTTGACTAGACATGGATGTTCTCAAAGTGCTTTGGCTCCATGAATTCTTCTTGCCATCCAAGGTCTCTAGGTACCCTCTAAGCCCTCATATCAAACCCTAGCAACTTCCAACCTCCAGTTTCACATTCCTCATCAACCCACACCTAAGCATTGTACACCCTTCTTTGCACCTAAAATCCCTCAAGCTATGCCAACACCTATAGGACACCCTACTCTATTGGATATGAATTTTCTAAGCATTGGGGCTCCAAAAGACCCTACTTCCATCCCCACCTCATAGTACCATCCTCTTTCCCTTTATGTGCATGTCCTTTCTTTGACACTTGGAACTCCATAAGGTCACTTAATGGACCTTCATTCTATCCATGTGATTTTTTAATGATTATTATATCATATCATTCCCCTTGTTATATTCCCATTGAGTCTTGGGCCCCATACTATTTTCGTCTTATTTGGTCTGCAACACTTATGTGTTTAATAACATGCATAAGTTTATCATATTTACAACTTAGGTTTTGTAGCCTCATAGCATATAAAAAGATATACACACTAGTGTTGGGTGTGGATCCTGATTATTTTCTTTATTCATAGCTATCACCACATTGGACCCTAGTTCGTAATGTGGCGGCAATGCCGCCTATAATATTTGCGCTGCAAGGGGGGTGCAAGGGGGAGGGGGATGTAAAATTTCCATGTAAAACGTTGTAATTTCGTAGTCAATCTAGGTTGTTCATTAGGAAAAGATCTGATGATAGAAGTTATGCTTAATTTAGGGTTTTTTTCCCTAGAAGGCAACCCCTCGCTGTATATGCCGGAATTGTATTACGTCTATGTAGATCTGTATTTTGAGTGAGAAAGAGAGAGGATATTGTGTGAGAGTTAAGAGGGAATTACATCGGATCTGCTGTAGGTTGTATCTTTACTTTTGCTGGACAATGTAAAAGGAAGGACTGGTTGTTTCTCTGTGGACGTAGCCCAAATTGGGTGAACCACGTATATCTGTGTCTCTCTTGTTTTATGTGTTTTCTATGTTTATATTTCCGAAGTATATTTTATGTGTTCCATTGCTCTATAATATATAATTTTCTAACAACTGGTATCAGAGCCGAAGGTCTATTTGGCTGATAAACTCGTAGGAGAGAAGGGTTCCTAGTTCGAGTGGGAGAAATGGTGGAAGATGGTAGGTTTAAAGTTGAAAAATTTAATGGCCAAAACTACAAGCTATGGAAGATGCGGATGGAAGATTATTTGTACCAAAAAGTTCTGTACCAACCATTGAGTAGAAAGACAAAGAAGCCAACGAGTATGACAGACACATAATGGGATATTATCGACAAAAAGGCACTTGGAACAATACGGCTATTCCTAGTGGCATCGGTAGCTTTTAATATTTCCAAGGAAATGTCAACAAAAGGTTTAATGAAGGCATTTTCCAAACTATATGAAAAATCCTTGGCCTCAAATAATGTATTTCTTATGAAGCGTTTATTTAATATGAAGATGTCAAAAGGTGGATGTGTTGCTGATCATTTAAATGAATTTAATACAATTATCAATGAGTTAAGTTATGTAGGGGTAACTTTTGATGATGAAGTTAGGGCTCTGTTATTTCTATGCTCATTGCCAGAAAGTTGGAATGGTTTAGTTATGGAAATTAGTAACTCTATGTTTGGATCTAGTACTTTAAAGTTTGATGATGTTATCGACGCAATCCTTAGCGAGGAAATGCGACGGAAAAGCTCCGTGAGACATCAAGTAATGCTTTGATTGCAAAGACTAGGGGAAGAAAAATGGAAAGAGGAAAGAGCCTAGGATATTGCAGTAAGTCAAGGAAAGGTAGATCCACGCCCAGATTGGGGATAGTGTGTTGGAAATGCGGGAAGAAAGGACACCTGAAGAAAGATTGCAAGTTTTGAAAGGGAAAAGAAGGAGACGTGCAACGAGAAAACAATCATGAAGCGGATGTGACAGATGATGTGTTACAAGATGCTTTGATTCTTCCATTAGAAAATATTATTGATGCTTGGGAAGTAGATTCAAGGGCCTCATTCCATGCCACATCTGATAGGAAACATTTTCATGATTATGTTCAAGGAGATTTTGGACAGGTTCGATTGGGTGATGATAAACCCTGTAAAATCATTGGAATGGGTACAATTTTCATAAAACAACATAATGGAAATAAATGGCTATTGAAGGAGGTAAGGCATGTTCCAGATCTGAAGAAAAAACTTATTTCAACAAGGCAGTTGGGAGTTGAAGGCTGTGTAAATACTTTTACAAATAAAACCTAGAAGGTCACTAAAAGAGCCCTGGTAATAGAAAAAGGAGAAAAGGTTGGTACATTGTATTTATGCAATGGTATTTTTAAGTCTATTAATGCTTTAACCTCTACAGGAGAAGATACGACATTGTGGCATCATAGGCTTGGGCACATGAGTGAGAAGGGGATGCAAATTATTCACTCAAGGAATTTGTTGCCAGGTTTGAACCATGTTGATTTAAAATTATGTGAGACTTATGCTTATGGAAAACAAAAGAGATTCAGATTCCTCAGAGTTGGGAAAGAAAAGAAGAGCAAAAAATTAGAGCTTGTGCATACAAATGCATGGGGACATGCTCAGGTATCATCTCTAAATGGTTCTCATTATTATGTTATTTTTATTGATGATGCAACCAGAAATACCTGTATTTATTGTATTCGAAATAAATTTGATGTATTTGATACTTTCAAGAAATGGAAAGCTTTGGTTGAAAATGAGACAGGAAAAATGTTGAAGTGTCTCAGATTAGACAATGGAAGTGAATATTGCAGCAAAGAGTTTGATAGGTACTGTTTAGAGAATGGAATTCGCAGAGAGAAGACAATTCCAGGAACAACACAAGAAAATGGTGCGTCAGAAAGGATGAACAGGACAATCATGGAGTGTACAATGTGCATGAGATTGAATGCAGGATTGCCTTTAGAATTTTGGGTAGATGTAGTAGATACTGTTGTTTATCTAATAAACAGAGGGCCTTCAAGTTCCTTGGATGGTGGTATTCCAGAGGAGGCATGGACAGGTAAAAAGGTAAACTACTCATTTTTAAAGAATTTTGGTTGTGAAGCCTTTGTCCACTTTAATAAAGAAAATAGAACAAATCTTGAGGCAAACTCAAAGAAATGTACCTTTATTGGATATGGTGTTAATGATTTTGGTTATCGTTTTTATGATTATGAAAAACACATAATCATTAGGAGCAGTGATGTCATATTCAATGAAAATGTTTTGTATAAGGATCACTTGCAGGAAAAGAAACAAGAAAAGAAAACATAGAATACACAGTGCTTGATGAGATCACAAAAAAGGTGAAGGTGCATGAAAATCATAATGATAAACAACAAGAACAAATGCAACAACCATAACAACAACAAGCACCTCAAACACCTGAAAGTGGTGTTAGAACATCTACCAGGATAACTAGACCCCCTGAATGATACTCTCCTTCATTATATTATGTATTGTTGATTGATTCTGGTGAACCAGAATGTTATGAAGAAGCAGTGTAGGCAGAAACTAGGAAGAAGTGGGAGTAAGCCATGAAAGAAGAGATGGACTCCTTAGAACAAAACCATAATTGGGACTTAGTTAGGTTGCCGACAGGTAAAACAACATTGCAAAATAAATGGGTTTACAAGTTGAAGGAAGAAGATGGAGGTAGAAAAAAGTATAAAGCTAGACATGTGGTGAAGGGGTTTGCACAGAAAAAGGGTATAGATTTTGATGAGATTTTTTCTCCTATTGTTAAAATGACTTCAATCAGAACTATTTTAAGTCTAGTAGTAGTTGAAGATTTGCATCTTGAGCAGCTAGATGTAAAGACAACCTTTATCCATGGGGATTTGGAGGAAGAGATATATATCCAGCAGCCACAAGGATATGAGGTAAAAGGGTAGGAGAAACTAGTGTGCAGGTTGAATAATTGTATGGATTAAAATAGGCTCCAAGGCAGTGATATCTAAAATTTGGCAGGTTTATGTCTGAACAAGGTTATACTAGATGTCACTCCGATCATTATGTTTATCTCAAAAGGAAAAAGGATGGCAACTATATTATATTGTATTATATGTAGATGACATGCTTGTTGCAGGTTATAACATGTAGATAATAATGTGCTGAAAACAAAATTGGCAAACTCAATTTCAATGAAGGATTTGGGTGTTGCAAAACAAATCCTTGGTATGAGAATAACTAGAGACAGGAAGAATCGAAAATTAACATTGTCTCAGAGTGCGTACATAGAAAAGGTGTTGAAAATATTTAATATGCAGAATGCAAAACTAGTTAGTATACCTTTGGCTAGCCATTTCAAACTAAGTAATGATGTGTGTCCCAAGACTCAGGAAGAAATGGATTATATGTCTAAAGTTCCATATGTATCAATAGCTGGAAGCTTAATGTATGCAATGGTCTGCACAAGGCCTGATATTGCACATGCAGTAGGAGTTGTAAGCAGGTACATGAACAATCCAGGAAAAGAACATTGGATGGCCGTGAAGTGGATTCTCAGGTATTTGAGAGGTACCACAAATCAAGAATTATGCTTTGGTGGTTCAAACATTTCTCTACAGGGATATGTTGATGTAGATATGGTGGGTGATAGAGATAACATGAGGAGCACAAGGTATGTGTTTACTCTAGGTGGAACGATTGTCAGTTGGGTTTCAAAATTGAAAAGTTTTGTTGCACTCTTAACGACTGAAGCAGAGTATGTTACTGCTACATAAGCTAGTAAAGAAATGATTTGGTTACAGAGGTTTCTAGATGAATTGGGTAAGAAGCAGGAGTTGGGCAGGTTATACAGTGGCAGCTAGAGTGCCATAGATATTGCAAAGAACTCTGCATTTCATTCTAAGACTAAACATATATAGCTGAAGTACCATTTCATATGGTCAGCATTGGAAGATGGAAAGTTGAAGTTGGAAAATATACACACTAGCCATAATTCTGCAGATATGTTGACAAAAGTTGTAATAAGGGAGAAACTGAGATTCTGCTTAGTTTCAATTGGTCGTCAAGTATGATGGAGAAGATGAGAAACAACTAGGGCCAAAGTGGAGTCATTGTCCAACAAATGAAGTAGCGATGGAGTTTTGATAATCAGTCTCCAAGTGGGAGATTGTTGGGTGTGGAGCATGATTATCTTCTTTATTCAGAGGTATCGACACATTGGACCTCAGTTCGTAATGTGGTAGCAACATCACCCGTAATATTTGTGCCGCAAGGGGGGCCCATGTAAAATTTCCATGTAAAATGTTGTAATTTCGTAGTCAATCTAGGCCGTTCATTAGGCGAAGATCTGACGGTAGAAGTTATGTTTAATTTAGGGTTTTTTTCCCTAGAAGGAAACCCCTCGCTATATATGAGGGAATTGTATTGCATTTATGTAGATCTATTCTATGTGAGAAAGAGAGAGGAGATTGTGTGAGAGTGAAGAGGTAATTATAGTGGATTTGTTGTAGGTTGTATCTCTCCATTCTGTTGGATAATATAAAAGGAATGACTGGTTATTTTTTCGTGGACACAACCCAAATTGGGTGAACCACGTATATTTGTGTCTCTCTTGTTTTATGTGTTTATATTTTTGCAATATATTTTATGTGTTCCATTGCTGTGTAATATATAATTTTCTAACAACTAGCAGATTGGCTCCAAAACATAGACATAGACATACACACATGCACATTTCCCTAAAAATAATTGTCAGCTCTCCAACTTAATTAATGTGTTCTAGATCACTAGCCTAAGTTTCACGTGTACATGATATTTACAATCCAGGGGTCGAGTAGGGGTGTTACAACTTTTGTATGGAATTTTTCCATTTGTTAAAACACTTTTTCCTTTTTTTTACTCAAAGTATGGCCGAGTTCTTCTTTCTAGTAATTTATGAGATAAAACTATAATTTTTTCAATAATCCTTAAAATCTTCCCATTTCATAATCATGTGATTTTTAACTAATCTTAAGGCACCTACATAGCTCTCCACCATAAAGGTGCATGTTTGAACATTTTCAAATGGGAAAAAGAAATCTATTTTGTTTTATTTTATTTTATAAAGACCCAATCTTCTCATTGTTTCAAGGAGCTATCCAACTTCTTAATCTTAAATTAAGAAACATAAGTTAGTACTCAAATTTAACTTCAATTTTAAATGGAATATTAGAAAATGAATATTTAAATAGAATATAAAAAATGAATATTAGAGAATTATTATTACTTAAATTTCAAACTTCTTACCTTTGAAATCTTTTGGGTAGCCCATTTTTCTTCATATGCAATCCTTGTTGAGTGTTATTCTTTATTCTTCAACATTAGCAGTTGTGTTACCATTTGACTCAATGCAATAATGCCCAACTCTTTTTAAGTAAACATAGCTTCTGGATTTGCGTAGTCTTTGTTGAGTGTTATTGTTTCTTAGCGATTGTGTTACCATTTGACTCAATGCAATAATGCCCAACTCTTTGTAAGTAAATATAGCTTCTAGATGTTTGTTGTCATATTTTCTAGAAGAAAGCTCTATAGTTTTGGTGTTTTACTATTCTCTAAATCTTGCTTTAATTCTTCTCTATCTAGCATTGTTATTTACCCTATAAATTATTTACGAAAGGTTTTTAATTTTAAAATGTCATCCAAAGAGTAAGCATATAACTTAGATATTAAAATGTAAAAATAATTTAATTTCAAACATAAAATTAATTTAATTACAAGACTCCACTCTCTATTTTATGCATTAAAGCATAAATATAACTATAATTTTAATTTAATGGCAAAAAATAAAATAAAATTTGAAGTAAACAATAATAATAGCATTAAAACAAATATATTACACTTGAAACGAAAAGAAAAAAAACACATATATATATATTTTTAATTAATTTCAACTATATATTCTATATTAGAACAACATTAATAGAAAATGTTGTATATTCATATTGGAATAATATTCATAGAAAAATGCTAATAGAAAATGTTGTATATTCATATTGGAATGATATCGATAGAAAAATACTAATAAATAGATACTATATTTTTTTTTACACATATATTTTTCAAGATGAATAACATAATTGTTTTTTAAAATATTAATATATTTTTCTGTTGACTGTGTTGGACCCACCAACATTCAAGGGATCACTCCAGTATGAGGTTCCAATTAGTTCTCACACCATTTGGTGTGGGAGTCCCATCTAGTATGGTGGCCCGGATGCCATTATCTTAAGGATTTGCCTCAACTCTTGCTTCTTAGCACAGGAGAGTGGTCTGCTTTGTCTTCGAGAAGTGAGGTTCTCATGCCTGGTGATTGATAGTGTCGCTCATGTCAGTGGTTCTTTCACTGTAGAGGGAGAGGGTGGGAGTTGTTAGAAAATTATATATTATGGAGCAATGGAACACATAAAATATTGCAGAAATATGAACACAGAAAACGCATAAAACAAGAGAGACACAGATATATGTGGTTCACCCAGTTTGGGCTATGTCCACCTCGAACAACCAGTCCTTCCTTTCTATTATCTAGCAAAATGAAGAGACAAAACCTATAGCAGATCCGCTGTATTATCCTCTGTTTTCTCTCACAATCTCACCTCTCTGTTTCTCGCTCACATATATTATACAGATTCAATACAATGCCCTCATATGAAGAGAGGGTTTTCCTTCTTGGGCAAAAAATCCTAAACTAAACATAAGTTCTACCGTCAAATCATCCGCCTAATGAACGACCCAGATTGACTAGAAATTACTATACTTTTACAAGGCAATTTTACATCTGTTTTTAGCTTCGGGGGCGCTACCCCTGAGCCGCCGTCAGGGGACCGCTGGCCCCTGGACCCCTGCGGGGGGGACAAGTCCCCCCCACACCCCCCCGCGTGGAGGGGTGTACAAACTTCCTGGGGTATACATCCAGCTGAAATAAAGACCTTTGAACAATCATGCTCCACACACAACAATCTCCCACTTGGAGAATGATTGTAGCAACTCCACCACTACTTCATTTGCTGGACAATGACTCCTCTTTGGACCTGGCTGTTTCTCATCTCCATCATCATCGTTGAAGACCAATTGAAACTGAGCATATTCTCAGTTTCTCCCTGGTTACAACTTTTGTTAGCATATTTGCAGGATTCTGGCTAGTGTGTATCTTTTCCAGCTTCAACTCTCCA
>APFE031185741.1:72361-89293 GCA_000404065.3 Pinus taeda
CAAAGGGAAGAAGAAGACCAACCCGCTCCGTATCTTGGCTGAGGCCTCTCTCACTCACCATGATACTCATTAGCCTCCTCCAAGCAGCAAACCCAAGAAATTTTGAGAGTTTTGAGGCATTTTTGGCATTTTTCATAATTTTACAGGTTTTGGCCATTTGAGTGGTCTCACCCCGTGCGCGACCAGTCATGGGGAAAGCTTAGAACGGGGAAAACTCTACATTTTTGGAATTGTCATGCAAAAATACACTTGCCTATGGATGGGTTTCATATTTTATGAAGATTTGGGCTCCCAAAAGCTCAAAATACATGCAAAATTTTGACTTTCTGCCCCTTTTTTGAGTTGCAGAAAGCTGTCTTGGGAGAAATGACTTTTGAGGGGTCAAATCAACTCCAAATTCAGAAATTCTAGTGGGGTTGGAAAGTAGACTCACAGAAATTTCCAATGAGCTATCTTGCACCTGATTTGGACACTGGGAAGGCCCTCAAACAGAGCTGTCAATGCGCGCGACCAGTCAAAGTGAGGGGCGCGACCACTCAGGGAAATTTCACTGTTTTGACCAGTTCGGCCAGCAAAACACTGTTTTTACTTTGGTTGACTTTTGAGGCATGTAAATGATGGATTTTTGTGTAATTTTCATGTCACTTAGATACTTTTACTCTCCTTGAACACTTCTAGAATTTTCCTTGATGTAAATGGTAAATATTTAATGCATGGATAGGTTTCCTAAGTTTTAGAGGCAAGTTGTTTTGACTGCCTATTATCTAGTGATTAGTTTAGAATTAGTTGAAACAGCTCCTAGGAAGCTGAGCTCGACCCCTAGAGATGGGGAAAGGAGTTAGATCTTCTATATTATGCCTTCTCTTACTCATTTTCATGGTTGGACTCTTGAGGGAGAAGCTCCTATTGTATATTTCACTTGTATCTCTGCAATTTGAGGAAAAGGAAGACCAGGGTTTTGCAGACATCATTGGGATTCTTGTGGACTCTTGTGTTGATGGTGTGTTCTCTTATTGTAATTGTAAGTGTGTTTATGTGTTCCATATCTTTCTTTATTGCAGCTTATTAAACAAATGAAGTGATAAAGTTTGAATTCATGCATGTCATGCTCAGCTTTCAAATTTGTTTAATGTTTATGTTTTCCACTGTCTAAAGAGGATTCAAAGTCATTATTTGCCCTCTTTAGCTTCTCCTCTTTCCTCCTTGATCATCCATCTCAGCTAAAAGCATCAGCACAAACTCCTACCTTGCCCCAAAGACCCACCTACAAAAACTGAGCTCAATCCCCGCACCCTAAATTGCAGATCCTCAACTTGCCACCAAAAAACCCCAAAAAACCCCCAAATCAACTTTCAAATCAGTTTACTAGCCTAATTTATGTGTTACCTTGATTGGTCATCTCTTCCCATTGAAAATTTAACGAGATTGGCCAGAGAGAGCCTTCTCATACCCCGTAGGGCTAGCTACGAGGTGAAATGGTTTGATGTTGCCTTGAAGGTTTGCCTTTGTCAGCCTGAGGTGAAATCTCAAGCGCTAACAGGGTGATGGTCCAGCTGTCGGAGGGGATTCCGGTCGTCAGAAGTTCAGAAAAATGACTAAGTGTTTGAACGAGTGAAATATGCATGTGTGGTCTTGCAAACACACACTTACATGACTCAATGACGAGACGACTCAAAACCATCTAGACACACATGTTCAACATGTCTAATCGATGGTGCAAGTGACAAGCACGACACTTGTGATTGATCATTGGCCGACTGTGACAACGTTTGCACGACAGTGAATGTGATTCTGTGTGTGAGTGTGACAGATGTTTTCATAGCGAACACAACATGTACACACAAAGCGAAGAACTTGAGAATGACCAGAACATGGTTGCAAGCATGACTTTGACATCAACATGAAAAAATGTAGGTGAAATGAACAAGCAAGGTGGGTGCGAAGACTCACACAAGCTCACAGAGTGAACCTGAGTGTGTGCATTCATTAAGTGAAACTCTCAAGGGAGGCTCCGAAATTGGGTGTAGGCCAAAATTTTGGAGGGTGGTTGTAGCTGCTATAATACTTGGCAACACACTAGTAGAACTCCAGCTTCTCTGTTTTGGTTCATTGATAGCATAGGGCCTTGGTCTTTTGGGGAGTATTGAATTGTTGTTTGGGTTATTTTAGGTTCCCTACTTACCCCATGGACATACATGGTTCATCTTTTTCCAACTCAGTCAAACACAATCAAAGTTCAACTTGATCACAATGTTTCGAGTTTGGGAAGGGTAGTTTAGCTCGCGAGTTAAAGATTTTCAGAGTATAAGTTTTCATCTCTAGTGTTTCTCTGCTACTAGCAGGCTTGGACACTATCTCAGTGGAGTTACATAGGAACACACACATTGCTCCATTGCCAGCGAGCCTGGTCAATACCTCAGTGGAGTTGCGTGCTTCACCTCTCTAAGCAAGAAGCCTTTCTCTTCTTTCACCTTTGTATTTTTTTGAGAGGACTGTGCATAGGCACTTATTTATTTTTGGGGCAGAAGAGGGATCCTGACTTATTTAGAGAAGAAGATGTTGTTCCTTCATAGAAGCATGTAAGACCTTTGAAATAGGTTTTCTCGTTTAGATTTACTCTTCTTTGTCTCTACTAGTTGGCTGAGATTGAAACAGAGCAGAAGGCTGAGTGCAGGCATGGGGCTTCCCAGTGTGGACACAGGTTCATGGTTGGACCAAAACTTCCCTTGCAGATGGCTCGTATTTTCCGTCAAGACTTCATTAGCCAAAGGTTATAACCAAGCACAGAGAAGACAGACACAAGACTAGCCAAGTGCTGCAATGTCACAAGTTTCTTCAAATCTCAGCCACATACTCTATTCAAAAGACAGAACATAGTAGTTGGCAACACTTATTTCCAGAAACAAAAATAGTAAGATATCAAGCAAACAAAACAAACGTAAAAAAAATAGTAGGCATAATACACCCAATAAAAACAAATATGCTAGGCAAGGTAAACAAAATGAAAACAACAAGCAACAAGCAGACCATGTACATGGCACAGAGCGCGGCTCGACCTACTGAGAGTGATGCTCGAGATCTTGCCATTGGCAGGAAGGTTGTCAACCCTCCCGCCAAGTGATTGCAGATGGTATGTGTGTGGGACAAGCTTCTCATGGACTAGTGTAAGATTATCGGGTTCCACTATCAGAACCTGGTGGTATCCTGAAAGACTTTTAGATGAAAATGACACTACTGCTTTAGATGTTGCGTACAACATAGGCTTTGATAATGGCACGAGATAGTTGTTTTTATTCTGGGAATGGTTCAAGTTTATGAAATCAGAGCAAAAGTTGATTTCCCCAGATTCCTTACATATAGAACTTAAATTAAAAACCCATGTATGGTGATGAAATTTGAAAATAATCCAAACATCCAACAACTTAGTCAATTCTTTCTGTATAAGAGGTTCAAGCGACATATGTGTTTTACCCAACTTTTTTCTGCAATGGCTTGGCTCCTCCTTTGCTTGGAATCCCGTGTTGGATCATTCACATGTCGTGTGTACTCAAGTCATCATATACCCATGCAGTCACATCTCAGTACTATTTGATCAAGCGGACAAAGGCTTGCCGCTACTGCGGTGTGCAGTTTACACCGAGACTGACTATCTTTAGATCATGATTGGTTCCTAGGTTGCTCTGTTCGTTCATAGTGGTGGACCTGTGGGTTCTGCTATTTTTGGGCCCTTCATAATGGTTTTGCAAGTCATATAGATTATTTAGAGAAAAGACACCCTTGGGGATGAGATTTCCTTTTTTGCCAACAGCTACAATTTTCAGGGGCTGCTGGTGCTCATCTTCATCGACTTTTCTGTCCTTGTAAACATCAATGTTGTTCATGGAGTGCAGTATCTGTCGACCATCACCAAAAATGCGTAACTCAATTATTTTATCATAGACATAAGGCTTATACAAAACCTCAACAGTACATCTATCCCTAAGTGGTGACATACTAGCAGCTGCGTTTGCCAAGGCATTGGTAGTTGCACTACATGTTCTTGGCACAATAGTGATATTAAATGCTTGGAAGTTAGAGATCAATCATCATACCTCTAGCTGGTAACTTTTGAGATGAGGTGACAAACAATGAATGGTGTTACGTCCTTGTCATACTACTATTTCCGAATCACCTACCACTTTGAGTGCGATTGCGTTGAGGCTGATGGATTTCTGTAAGCCTGACACAAGTGCTTCATACTTAGCAATGTTGTTCATGCACTCAAACTCCAAGCAGCTTGAAACCAAATGCTTTCAGTTGTATGGGTTGATCAAGACACACCCAGCTCCTAAGCCATCTTGTGGCTTTGATCCGTCAGTTGGGCATGGAAGGAGTCCCAACTAGGTGTCTGGTGGGGTTGGAGTTGGATGTGCATGATAACACCTCAATGCTGTTTCTAGGAGGAAGTTGCCAAACATGAGTTCTATGAAGGACAACGATTCATTCTCGCCGTTAAGGGGAGTGACACTATGCTTCATATACCTCTCGAATAACACCCAGATTTGGATGCATTTGCCCTTGTACGGAAGCCACATGTTAGACCATTTTGTAGCAAAATATCTGTCTAACTTGTTGGACCAATCTTTGCTGAGTAGTAGACCTTATTCTTCCGATATGTCCACAACAACTATGTTGATGCATTGGTGGACTTGATTGTCATGAGATAGTCAGATGATCACATCTCATAGTTCACCAATGGCTGGTACTGATGTTCGATAAAGTTGGATGATTTGCACGGATGTCTCACTCTATTGTGCATTGATCCAGAGGTGGAAAAATCACCAAGGTGTCTCGGGTAGAACGAATGTTCGCATTGTCCAGCGGAGTGTTCTGCAACTTGCTGCTCATGGATGTACTCTTTTCTGCCGCCGTCTTCCCAAACTTGTTTTGTGTTTTCTGCTTTGGGATAGCCAGTGGATCAACCTTCCTCACCAACAGTCTCATATTCTCTTGTGCTTCCCCAAGTGTAAGGGGAGCCCATTTACTCTCGAGATTGTAACGATCATTTTTCTTTTGGGGCTGCTTCTCGATATTCATCTTCAACATTTCTTGCAAGCACTGATACGCATTCACCACATGCCTAGAAATTGATGCTTCATCAGGTGCACCCTCTCCGTTGTTATCAGTGTCTTTTGGCTGCTCCTGCATACTATTTTATGCATCGAATGTATGACTGCATACAGAGTTCGTAACTCGCTTCGAGTTCGAACAAGAGTTCTCAGTGTGATATTCTTCGTGGAATGAACAAAAATTAGAATCTGCACACTGTTCGACTTGGAACATAGAGCTATGGATAGTTTTTGGAGCAGACCAGTTGCTGCTTGATGAGCTACTTCCCTATCTCTGTCTAGGAAGACGGATGCTTGCAGATGTGTCCGTTTTTCATTATTTAAGCTCATACACTTCCATAGTCAATTTCTTGATAAGCTAAGTGAGGGTTTCAATACCAATTGCTTCCTTGTCTCTACCTTTGCTTGCCGTCGCTTGGGACTTCCTGCTCACATCTTTGGAGTCCTTTGCTAGTTCATCATCTTTGATGACTCCAATCGCGCACAAGTCTTTCTCTACAACAATAGCATCTTCACAATTTTCCAAGAGTGTTGGTTTCATAACTTGCTTGACGAATTGCACAATGTTGTTCAGTAGTATGGACATGTAGTAATTGACAATGATGGAGTCATGAGGTTTGGTGTCCACTACAAATTTGTTCAATATGCGTCTAAACCTCTGATTGAAATCTTTTACCTTTTCTTTTCCTTCCATCTTCATGCTTCCCAATTCTTTGAGTAGCATGGCTAGGGTCTTGTCATTAGTAAAATTTTCAAGGAACATGTATTTGAATGCACCCTAGTTCTATATGGATTTCGATGAAAGGCTGTGATACCATGCAACTGCATGATCATCCAAGGTACATGGAAACAATCTACATGCTACGTCGTCAAACCATAACTCAAGGTTTTGTAGTTGTAGGTAGAAGTTGTCCAAGTGATATTCTGCCTTCACCATGCTATCAGGGTTAAATTTGATGTTCATTCTCACCGCTTGCTTCAGAATCTTATGCAAGACACCCAGGAGAGCCAATGGTCCTTGAGTCATCCATTCCAGATTTGGGTCAGTCATCTCTTCTTCTTCTTCGTCCTCCTCCTCTCTTTCAGAATCAAATGGTTGGCTCTTCTCTACCTCCGCATCCTCCACTACCTTCCCCTCCGCCTACTGTACCGGAGTCTGATCCCAAGATCACAAGAATGCCTCATTCTCCTTGCTGAAACACTGGAGGTTCCTCTCCATCTTCAATAGCTTCTGCCAGAACTTCAAGTGTGGCAAGGACTTCTTCTTCCACCGATGATACAACAACTCCTGTAGGAGTGGCTTTTGGCTTTCTTGATACATATGGAAGATGTTGTATGCTTGGGATTAGTCCGACTGCTTTCGGGAACTGGTGATTGATGGGACGAACGGAGCGAAGTTGATGATATGGAATTTTGTGTTCATCCCTGGGAGGTGAGAAGTAACCAACTGCAGGGTCACACGTAGGTGAGAGGGAGTGCGAGTTAATGCCTTGATCAAATGGTTGATGAATGAGTGTGAGAGGATGTTCAACCATATACAACTGGCTGCCCTCCTTATAGCACCAAAAATGTTGACGGTGCTAGACCCGCCAACATTCAGGGGATCACCTCGGTATGAGGTCCCAACTAGACTTCACACCATTTGGTGTGGGAGTGCCATCTGGTATGATAGCTCAGTTTCCATTATCTTAAGGATTTTCCTCAACTCTTGTTGTCAGCACAAGAGAGTGGTCTGCTTTGTCATCGAGAAGTATGGTTCATGTGCTTGGCAATTGCTAGCATCACTTGTGTCAATGGTTCTTTCATTGTAGAGGGAGAGGGTGGGAGTGAGTCCCAAGTCGGTTGGGAGGAAGCCCCAACTCTCCTAGGAACACACAACACAACAGGACATGCACAACTTCCAGAGGAGCATTTGACATGGATGTAGCAGTCACAACACATAAAGGAAGATAACATGTACAACAATCAATGGATGAGTCTGCCTGAGTGCCACGGTTTTTATAGCATGTTTTATGTGAAAGGTCTGTCTGATGTCTAGGGAGGTATTCACCATGAGCAGGACAACATTAACAACATATACAACACATTTTCATTAATAGATTATGTATTACAACAAATGAATGATTTCAAGTGTTAAACACAGGTTAAAACAACATGCATTACAAGTGTTCAAGATTAGTCTTACAACAGTTAAAATACATGTGTGAAAACATGTTGGCCTGTTAGCAGGCTTTTGAATTAAGTGAAAGTTCCAAGGCACATCGTTACACCATACATCACTAACCCGTGGGCAGGGCGTTGGAGCCACTACTTACTCCTCAAAGAAATGATTACAGACTCTCTTGGCTATGTGGGAGGAGCTGAGGTGAAAATTATTTTGCATGTACAAATGAAGGGGTATTTATAGCCAAGGGTGAAACTGACCCTTGTGGCTGTTCGACTACGCTCATGAATTTTTGACTTCCATGAATTTTCAACTTTACATGACCCTTTGTACAACAAGTGGGTCTCTTGGACTTCCGCATTACATTACATTGATTGACAGTATGGTCCACAGTAGAGATGTGGATGACATGACTCATGACATGACAGTGCTGGTACATTTGTGCTGCTGGGTGATGGATGTCCTCATGGTGTGTCACAACTTCACCTCCGCATGCCAAAGTGCACGGAGTCTTCAATGGTCATTGGTTCACTTGATGTTTCTTTTGCACGTTTCTCCTTGCTTGTATGTTGGAAGGCTTGACAGGTTCGTCTGTTCGTGAAACGTGCATGTTCATCTGTCCATCCGCCCATGAGCACATATTACATGTTTGCTCATCCGTCTGTCCGTGAATACATCTTTGCATGATCATCCATTTGTGAGCACATCTCTTCACGTGCATCATTTGTTCGTCCATTGGTGTACCTATCCTTTTGCATGTTCTCCCTTTGTTCATCCCATTATTTATCACGTCATGTTTGTTTATGTACTTGTTCCTGCACTTGCAGTCACTCATGATGAAATGACATCAAATCCAAAAACCTCCTAGTCTACCATAATACATCATCATTTTAGATGCAGGTGAGAGAGAGAGGTAACAAGGTTGCAAGGGAGGATGGAGGCTCTGGGCACTGTTGATGAAAACTACGCAAGAGTTACTAGGTGATGAAGATGGGCAATATAGATTGACAATGACAATTTGCGAGGTCTGGCTCAACTGGAGGACAAAACTACACAATTTTTGGGAGGAAAAGTCTGGGCTGTAGGAAGGTTGGGCAGGAAAAATGTGTGCAGTTTCCAGAATGAGTGGGTAATGGGAACTTGGAATTCAGAACTGCGCAATTCTTGGAGGGAACTGGAAGCTGGTTGCTAGGACACTGGCAGAAAAAAATGCGCAATTCTTGGAGGGAAATGACAGTCAGTTGTTGGGTCACCGGCAACAAAAACTGTGCAATTCATGGAGGGAACTCGTAGTCTGTTGGTTGGTCACTCGCAACAAAAACTGCGCAATTCCTGAGGGGAACTGTCAGTTGACTGTCAGGAGATGCTGGTGGGAAAAAATGCACTGATGCTGGGAGGTTGGCCTGTTAATCACCTCTTCGCAGTTTCTAATTTGAGGAGATTGCTGTGTAGCAAAGGGCTTACTCATGAAAACTATATAGTTTTCTTTGTGAGCAACTGGTCGACTGTTAGGAAACCTGGCTGGAAATATTGCGCAATTTTCTAAGGGAGATAGGGACGGACACTGGGTGTCTGTCTGACCTGTCTGCGTAATTTTCTCAGTCAGCAGAGTGGGCAAGGTCTGCAGCCTCTGTGCAATTTTTTAGGGGAGTCACTCCCGTGGTGGCTAGCGGGTCAAACTCTCCGGTTGACTAGCATGAGCGTTGATTGATTTTCTTGCAGGTAGGGCAACTTGAAATGACTTGCTTGGTGGTTTTGCATTGTTGTGGGTGACATTCGACCAAGTTGATAGCGCGGTGATGGTCCGACTGTCGAAGGAGATTCTAGTTGTCAGAAGTTCATCAAAATGACTAAGTGTGTGAACAAGTGAAAGATGCATGTGTGATCTTGCAAATACACACATACATGACTCGACGATGAAAAACATCTAGACACACCTGTTCAACATGACCGACTGACGGTTCAAGTGACAAGCGTGACACTTGTGATTAATCGTTGGTCGATCATGATGAGACTTTCAAGCCAGTGAATATGACTCCATGTGTGAGTGTGACAAACGTTTTCATAGCAAACACAACATGTACACACGAAGCGAAGACCTTAAGCATGACCTGAACATGGTCGCAAGCATGACTTTGACATCAACATGCAAAAACTTGGGTGAAATGAACAAGCAAGATGGGTGCGAAGACTCACACGAGCTCACGGAGTGAACCCGAGTGTGTGCAGTCATCAAGTAAAACTCTCAAGGAAAGCTACGAAATTGGGTGCAAGGCAAAATTTTGAAAAGTGGTTGTAGTCACTACAACATCTTCATTATATTTTCTTTACCTTATTAGAATAAAATCAATCCACATTGAATTTTATCCTCTGACAAACTTCTTTACCTGCCTAACTTCTTTACCTGCATATAGTCTTGATTGTCTCTTACTTCAACTTCATTTCTTTGTAATATGCATTTTGTAAAGATGATTTACTTCAAACGTTTCTTTTCTAGAAGCCTATAGTCTTGATGGCCACTTACTTTACTTCAACCTCAATTATTCATAATATGCATTTTTTAAAGATGATTTGGCTTCAAACCTTTCCTTTCCCAAAAGTCCCCGAGAAATATGACCATGTTTTTAAGGTTTTGGAAACCATAGGGATAAATCGAGATATATTATGTTTTTATGATCAAAATTTTATCACAAACAAAGACTAGATAAGATGGAGTTATCGTTAAATTACATTTATAACTATTTTGTACTTTTAAAATGTAAATAGATGAATCTGAGGCCAAAAAAAGGGATGTGGGTACATTTACAATCCTCTTTAATACTAATATAATATTATTGGTAATTTAAAATTTTATACTTGATGTTACGAAACTTATCTCCTTAAAATTATATAATTTTTTTTTTTTTTGCATGTGGTTCACAAGCACTGTGCGTTAGTGAGTATCGCTACGTCCATGGGAAAAATCTGGGCGATAGTTAGGCTAAATCGCCTCTCGGCCTACTGCAAGACCTGACCCCAGGGCCTTTCGAGTGGATTCGACCCTGCGACCTCCGATTGGCGAGATACGTTTTGACTTTTTTTTTTTTTAATATTATTAAATTTAATATAATGTAATAATTTTTTCTATAATTTTATTTGAGAAAATAAAATTACATGTTGTAGGATCTCTAAATGCATATGGTAGAACCATACATAAATTAGTACTTAGAAAAACCAAAAATAAAAAAATATAGAATGAATTTGGGTCTAAGAGAAAATACTTATTTTTTCTCTCTTTCTTCTTATCTACTTTTAGCCATCCTCCTTGATCAAGAGTGACTACTAAAATAACTTGTTGGAATAATGGTGTTTGAATCATCTTATCTCCTTCTCTGTCTGCATTGCTTGGACTAAATTTCTTCCTTGAATAAGGGTGTTTGAATGATACTATCTCCTTCTCTATCTGCATTGCTTGGATTAAATTTCTTGTTATACTTGGATGTGAGCTTAATACTATGGTCCCATATTGATTAGTTTTTCCATTTACTAAAGGTTATGATTTTCCTTATTTATGAGATCTCCCAAGTCCTCCGCTTCCTCTCCTCCTTTTGATTGTTGTTCTAGAAATTGCCATCCATTGGGTCTTTTAGCTAGTTTCTTTTCTTCCTTGTACCTTTCTTTGCTATAGGACATGATTTTTGTAAATGTACAATTTATAGACAAAGGTAACACCTGAAAGTTATATTCTCAAAATCAAAAAACTGAGTCCAACATTGATTGTTAAAAGAATACAGTTGGGTAGTCCTATGTTGAGGTATACCTCTACCCGAATTCTGGCCAAAGTGTAGATTTGTTCTTTGGCTCTTTGTGTATCTATTTTGATGTATCTCCCCAACATGTTACCAATTCCTTCTAGTACATTACATTTTTATGCCATAAATGAAAAGGAAGATTATGCAATCTGACCCAAATCGAAATTTTGGAGAGCACCATTAAATTGGCATGGAGTTTTGGAAATCAAAGAGTAATAAAATGTGTTGCATTTCCAAAAAACCATGGACCCTCCTGTAAAGCATACTTTCCGATTTCTGGTGATTCAAATTTTACAATAAAGAATCGTCTAGAGTATAGGTGAACCTCAAAGCGTATTTTTTGACGATTCAAATTTTACAATAAAGAATCGTGTGGAGCATAGGTGAACCTCACAATTTACCCACCGAAAAATATCTATTAGTTTCGGCCATAAACCTTGAATCTACATATCACTGCCTGGCATTGAAAAGATGTCCATAGATCATTTATCTCTCATAAATCTACTGTCATTTCTTGGAATTTATTCATCTATTACACAATATAGGGTCTACGAATGTTTAGACTCTGTTTAGGTTTGACGTAAGTTCTAGTCTTGCTTTTGAGGACGCCTTTGAATGAAATCATATATCCATGTGATTATCCCTTTGAATGAAACAGATCCATTAGGGTTATGAGTTCCAGGTGCACCCCGCAACGGCAGGTTGATGATGTTAAGAGAATTTGGTTCAACTCCATATTCTTGTAGCATCAATTCATCTTGCTTAGATATACATCTTCTCTAAACAAATCTGACTCATAAACCATAACTTTCTCGTCAATGAGAGGTCGATTCAAACTCTGCATCCAAATATTCATAAAAAGTAAGCTCCTCACCTAATATCTGTGCCACGAGCCGCTGTCATATGACAAAAGCACAGATCCGATGCCATACAAGCCTGGAAATTTGAAATTACAATGATGAACCCATACCGACCCTAAAAATCTCGTATAGATGTGAGGATATCCAGATCTAACCATTTAGAGATGACTTCGTAAGCATAGCAAAGCCTTCGCCTTTCAGACGATTGACCTTTGCTGCTACGACGCGAATGATCGTGCGATTTGCAAACCAAACAAAACCACCTGCCAGCTGACCAATTCCCATCCATTGGCATTGCAAGGACGCCAAACATCGTCCTTGTGGGCACCGACAGCAAACTGGCACCCTTTGACGAAGACCTAGTGCATGTTGCAGAGCAAAACCCTAGCCAGCTCCTGGTCCAAATCCCATAGTTCAAATAACTTTTTTTAATTAATAATAATATTGACATATTAAATATGAAAAAGGTAATATAATACAACTATGATTTTATATATTAAATAATATTTATAATAAATAATGTTATGGTTGATTTTTTTAAATATAGATTATGAAAATTCTATAGTATACCTGTCATTGTTACACTAGAAATATTAATATATATAATATACCATGTGACTAATCAATATTAAAATTATATTTCATATATCTCTTTTACACTTCAAAGTAATGTTTTTAAAGGTTATTAATATTAAAAAAAATCAAATTTATATTTATATATATAGGAGTAGTTCTAATTTATAGATAAAATATTTATTTCTCTTAATTAATCAAATTATTAATAAAATTAAGATTTTTTGTATTTAAAATAAATTTTTGAATGTATAAAGAAAACACTCATTCATTACCATTTAAACTCAAATTTTTAAAAATCTAAATAAAATTTTGATAATTAACCAGTAAAAAT
This sequence comes from Pinus taeda, assembly GCA_000404065.3. Lineage (NCBI taxonomy): Eukaryota > Viridiplantae > Streptophyta > Pinopsida > Pinales > Pinaceae > Pinus > Pinus taeda. The sequence continues at coordinate 85,192 of APFE031185741.1, forward strand.
ATTAGCATTTCATTTCATAAATTAGGAATACTATATATATAATAAATACTATAAAAATATATATATATTATATGTATATATATATATATATATATATATATATATTCTTTAAAATTAAAGTGTGGTGGTTATATATATAACCACCACAGTGTAATTTTAAAGAATATATGCATTTGCATCATGATTTATGTGGACAATGGTAATGGTAATGGAAAACACATTAATTAAAAAAAAATGGGCTAATTATTTTAGGGTTGAGTAATAGAAATATTTTCCGAAGAAATCACATCAGAAAAATTCGATCCATTTATAACCACCCAGTGTGGTTCATCATCAAAACAAGATGATGAACCATTTACTTACCGAGTTACCGCACTAACCATTTACTTACGGCATGCAGAAATGCTAAAGATCGGATAACCGAGACACTACATTTAACTAGTTACAAATCCACCCTATCTACGAGGTGCCATGTAATTAACAACAAATCCATATTATGCCCTATTTCACATGAAACCTACCAAAACTGGACAGTCACATGAAAGGAAATAGACACATTTCTCTGATACAATTAGAGAGTCTTGAGTTTCCGATAGTTGTTGAACATAATGGTTGTTCCCAATTGGATTTAAAGTGCAAATATTTAATTATATTGGAAGATGAATTTTGAACCATTCAAATACTGTATCCAGTATAATTTCTACTTCCTCTGAGCACAAGTTTCTGCACTTAGAGAAAAGAAAAAATAACTCTAAAGCACAAGTTTCTACTCTGAGAGAAAAGCAAACTACCTGCAGAGCACAATTCTTGAAACTCGCAATATTTTGTGATGGATGTCTGAACATTGCTTTATATATGGCAAAGGAATAGTATCTTGATCAGGCCGAAAGAGAATGAAATATACATATCTCATTCTGAGAATGCATAATAGTCCTTAAGAGTGGTAATCCAACCCAAACCGCAGCGACTACCTGCTTCAAATATATTTATGTGTGGAGTCAGAATGTGAGATTCAACTGTTTTTCTTGCTAAACGAGGGATTTTGGGGACGCTTCCAGGAAAGAAATACAATAGTTGGTATGTATATTGAATACGATAAGCAGTACATTGTTTATATACGCAGTTTTTTAATAGAAAATTTGTGGTGGAGAAAATGAGTGGTAGATTTTGAGTTAGTGGAAGTGTCGCTCTCTGTCACACCACCTTAGTTTTGTGGGGTAGGAATTTAAGGAGAAAAAGAGTGGCCGTTTGTCGTTATGTTTAATTTACAGCAATTTGAAAAGCTCATCTTTCATAGGCCTCCCACTTGAATCACTTTGGCATCCATTTCCCACGACTCCCGCTGCGTTCAGCGGACTTACGATTCCCCTCGTGTCCACTGGTGTTTCCATCCCCAAATAAAACCGACGTATGGCCTTTCACACCATTGGTTCACCTCTGGCCTTCACATGGTGTGCATTGAATTTAATTTCTTAGAATTGGCTTAGCATAATTGGTCAGAAGCAAAAATATCCTAAGAGGTCACGTTGAACAGTGTTATCATAAGTGATAAGCAAAAATATCCTAAGAGGTCACGTTGAACAGTGTTATCATAAGTGATAATATAGGTAAAAATATAGGTTCACAAATTATGAATAGTCTCGTTAGAAACATTTACATTATTTTTATTTTCTTTGACCATTTAAATTTGGGTGTGGTCTAATTCATATACCAAAGAGTGTTATCATAAGTGATAATATTGGAAAAAATATAGGTTCACAAATTATGAACAGTCTCCTAAGAAACATTTACATTATTTTTTTGACCATTTAAATTTGGGTGTGGTTTAATTTATATATGAAATAGTTTTTTCCTTAAAATTAATTAAAATTGGGCAATATAATTTCAAGATTTTTTATTGTTTAAAATATATTTTGAATGCATAAATAAATTCAGCACCGTGAAAAACTTAGGGATCTTAATCGGATTTTTCTTAAAATTAACCAGGAAAAATATGGTGAAAAATATCATTTCGTTTACAAATTAGACTACATTTTTAAATTTCTATTAAAAACTTTTATTATTGAAAATATGATATGTTGAATTTTCTTAAGAGGAAGAGTAACTGTAAAATGAAGAAATTTTATTTTTTGTAATAATTTATTATTATCAAAAATATCATAATGTGGTTTTATATATGTGGTTAGTAATTATTTGAATTATTTCTCAATTATTTATAAGAAAATTAATGTTTTCCACTCTTATTAAATGTCAAAAATAATACGAATCAACTTCATTAATCAATTAAGCAGCGTACAGATGTGAAACACCACCTGTCAAACTGCCTTTACAATACACGTTCACTGCCCTTCATTCATTACAAGAGAAATATATATAACAAGCACACATTTAGGGAAGTTGAACTGGATCTTATAAAAGAGAAACAGAATCCTAATCTAGGGTTCGATTTGGACTGTTTCTACATTAATCTCAACACTCCTCCTTAATGGAGAAATGGATTCATAGATATGCCTAACACTTCCCTAAACAACTCAAATTTGATTCTACCAAGAGCTTTGGTAAAAATATCAGCAGCATTGTTACAATTATTACAATACTCAATATGGATTTCTTTTGACTGAACTTTCTCCCTGACAAAATGAAACTGTGTATCGATATGCTTTGTGTTCTTATGAAATACTAGATTATTTGCAAGTTTGATGGAGCTCTGGTTGTCACATTTGATCACTGTTGTAACCTTCTGTTCTTCTCCAGCATCAAGGAGAAGTCTCATCAACCAAACTGCTTCACATGTTGCTACACACATAGTTTGATATTCAACTTCTACAGAAGACAAGGATATTGTGTTCTGCTTTTTGCTACTCCATGTAATGACCCCGGATCCAATGCTGAATGCATAGCTTGTTATGGATCGTCTGTCATCTACATTTCCAGCCCAGTCAGAGTCTGAAAAACCTGTCAATCTAACATCACACGAATCAGTATAAACAATACCAAAATCTAAGGTTCTCTGGAGATACCTTAAAACACCTTTAACTGTAACCCAATGGCTCTCAAGGGGCTTTGAAATAAATTGGGTCAATGCAGTTACTAGATAAGCCAAATCAGGGCTAGTTATAGTCAAGTAGATAAGACTCCCAACTAACTATCTATACAATGTCGCATCTGCCTCCTTCGATCCATCATCATTCTGAAGTTTTAAATTCTGTTGTAAAGGTACTGTTGTAGCTTTGCACTAATCCATTCTGAACTTTTCCAGTAAGCTCCTTACATACTTACTTTGTGAAAGAAAAGTTTGTCCATAATCCCTCCAGACTTCCAAACCCAAGTAGTAGTGTAGCTCACCAAGGTCTTTCATCTCAAAAACTTGTGACATCTACTCTTTGATTTCTTTAATGAGATCATCAACATTCCCTGTAATGATTAGATCGTCTACATACAAAGAAATCAAAACAATCCTTTCCTCTTTATCAAACATGGTATAAAGATTAGGGTCATTTTTGCTCCTTTTATAACCATCTTGCAGGAAGAATGAATCAATTTTGTCATACCATGACCTGGGTGCCTGTTTTAGTCCATACAATACTTTCTTCAACCTGCAAACTAAATGTTCTTCACCCTGTTTGACAAACCCCTCAGGTTTCACTAAGTAGACTTCTTCTTTAAGTCCCCATTTAAAAATGTAGATTTAACCTCTAGCTGGTGAATCGTCCAATGATGTTTGGTAGCTAAAGAAATTATCATTCTTATTGTGTTTAGTTTAGCTACAGGGGCAAATGTTTCATCATAATCTATGCCTTCTTGTTGTGAATAACCCTTTGCAACCAGCGTAGCTTTATACTTATCTATGCTCTCATCTGCTTTAAATTTAGGCTTATACAACCATTTGCTGTAGAAATTTTGAATAATATGACACATATTCACAGAGATTATCCCGATTATACACTATTGCGGAATACATGCATAATACATAAGCTCCTCTACGTTGATCATCAATATAGCAGCATCAATAACAATAAAACATCAAGATCATGCACACATTAACACAGTATGTAACCCGGGGAAAGCTTATAGCTGAAAACCCCACACTATCTGTATATTA
>APFE031185743.1:0-11357 GCA_000404065.3 Pinus taeda
ATCCCCAAAGATCTCGGTCCAGAAGCAGGCATATGCCAAACATGAATAACTCCTGAAGCTAACGGATAACAACTGGCATAGATACCCATCTTCGAGTGAAGTAAATACATGACTTCGATCTTTTTCAATAAATCATCACCCAATAGATCAACAAACCCCTAAAGTTACGTCTTGTTCCCCTTCAAGTTTACCTACTACAGTAACCGGCGTGAATATTATCTCCACTAGACATACGCAATGCTATAGCCAGTACTCAGAAATGCATACCATGATTTCTTTGTCTGTAAATAACTGCATGCATCGTGCAGTGAATGTGAAGAAGTAGGTCGTTGTCTCGGAAATAATGAGCCAAAGAAGTATTTACGGTAAAACATCCCATCAAATTGTCATGCATAATGGTAGGAACTCCCAATTCGCTTGCAAATACTGCCCTTTTTATCATTTCTTCACATGTACTTGCAGTAGCATTCAAATAATGTCTTTTAATTTCACCCATCTCAGTTAAGCCTTATAATGAGCCAAAACAACCCATTATAATTAAATATTCGTTTTAAATTTAATTTAATGGTCTAAAAATGTAATAATGAAAAATTAAATTAATTTTTAAAATATATAAATATTTTTTTCATGAAAATAATAATTTTGTATTTAAGAATTCTAGTTTAAAATTATATAACTTTTTAAATTTTGACATTCAAATAATTATTTGGTGATTATAAACTAATTGATGTTTCATTTAATCGTGATCTTGAAAATAAATAATAATAATTATTATTATTATTTCTCTGTAACATCTATTTCTATTAACTGGTAAACAAAATATTTTTACATAAGGTGGCAGCTGCAAGGGCAGGAGCCCGCAAGCCTTGTACATTACAAAACTTCCCCATTACTGTAGAAACCGGGGAGATTCAAAAACATACAGCCAATTCTGTTGGCTTTACAAGCATACCGAGAGAGATAGAATAGAAAGATAAGCACAGAAACAGAGCTGAGAACCCGGGTCCATGAACCGAACATACGCCGCGGCGAGGAGAGACCCAAAACTAGGCAGTGCTTCCGGAGCATCCACCAGAGAGCCAAAAAGAATGAACCAAAGTACCAATTAATCATTTTTTCCCTCGTCCCCCTGTGTCTCCTCGGCCTGCAAACACGCGTCGTCCTGACTGAGCAATTCTTTGTCACCCAACACGTTGCCCTCCTGCAACTTGTCGGTGGTACCAGCATCGGTGTCCATTGCAAAATTAACACAGTCAACCAGGGGAGGGATTAAGGATGGCGAATCTACTTGGATAACCGGTTCAGTCTCCCTTTTAACATCCATGGCGTTCTTGGCAGAGGAGCGCTCACTACTGTGAGAGGAATTGGGGTTAATGCAAGAGAGAGGGGCGACCTGGTTAACTTCTTCAGACATGAGGATGGTAATCTGGGCTGAAATTAGAGGGCGGTTCAGATTACTTTGGAATTTAAAGTGAGTGGACTGAAAGGCACTGTTAGGAATCGGATGGCGAGAAGGATTGCTGGGAGGAGGATCCTCAGGGGAGGAAGAGAGGTTAATAGTTGTGAGCAGCGGGTTGGGCTGAGGGCGAGCAGAGGTACGCTTGCTGCTGCCAGGTCGTTCACCCGAGCGGGTGCGTTTCCCTGGTCGCTTCATTATGCTGACAGTCACCGAAAACCCAACAGAGCAAATACTAAACCCAGAATAATGCCTCAGATGAACCGAAGGCTGGAGAGAAAACATGGAGGAAGAAAAAAACCGAGAGACAGAGCAAATGTAACTGATGTTACAGTGAATAAACCACTTACCCCAGGCCACCGAAGGATTTCCGATGCGCAGCACGCAGGTAGAATGGAGGTGTTGCAAATTCAAGCCTGAACAGGCTCGGATTTCACCTCTGAAACTGGACTCCCTCTCACCTTTGCATTCTGTCCTCAGAACAAACTGAACACCATACTCCTGAACCGACGAAGTGGAAATATCACCGGGAGACTCCATGTAAATAACCACCAGCAGGCAGCTTCGGGCTTCAGCCTTCATTAATGGCGTCGTCCTGCCTCCCTCCTCCAGACGAGACCTGGGGCTCCACGTTGCGGAGTAGGTGGCAGTACGAGAGGTGGTTAAGTTGCATGAATGCCATTTATGGCAGGAGGATCACCTGAATCCGGGAATGCTTCTGCAGGCTCAGGTTTTTCCTCCTGCACCAGATTGTTGAAATCAAGCAATTGGGAATCTAATAGGAGGTTTGCTAGAGCTCCAACCAGAAGAGGTCGACCACAGTCCACTCCCACATTAGCAAGAAAGTCTGCAACTTTGTTCCCATCTCTTCTAATGTGGGTGAAGGGGGCCGCCCTATTGCAACTGATCCATCGCTCCATATGCAATAGTCTTTGAGCCATTCTCCAACTGTTGCAAACTTTGGAAGAAGGGGAGCCCTGGAGAATCTTCGTAGCCATTTGAGTGAGGATTTGAGAATCTCCCTCAATGATGAGCGGAAAAAGGTTCCTGTCTTGTGCAATTATGAGCCCTTGCCAAAGACCTTCTAACTCAGCAGAATTGTGGGTATCCCAACCATGATATCCCAGGAAGATTATGATAATGTTCCCTTTGTGATCTCTGATGATTCCTCCGAATCCTGAGTTCCCAGGATTACCCTTGGATGCCCCATCGAAATTGAATTTATACAGATCTTTTGGGGGAGAAGACCACTTCACCGGAGGTGAACCGTTAGGAGGCCTTATTCCTTTGACTAACTGGTCTTGCTTTCTATGGAATTCCCAATTGTTCCAGATTGATTGTTCCTGAGGGAGAGTGGGGAGATCCTCCTGGTACCAAGTATTTAGAGAGATGGTTTCTTCAAGGTTTTTCTTTATGTTTGTCCATATCTCATCCAGAGCTTTGAATTGGTCTTTGAATATTCTGCCATTTCTCTCTTTCTAGATAGTCCAAGTTACAAAGCCTGGGATGAGCTTCCACATGTAATTGAGTAACTTGCTTTGATAGGGATGGGGGTCCCAGTTGCATATAGTAGCCGTTATGTCTCCATTCGCTCCTGTCTCTTTCTGACAACGAAAATTTAGTTTTTGCCAGAGCTTATATGCTAATGAGCAGTTATACCAGAGGTGTTCGATTGTCTCTTCTTCTTTTTGGCAATTAAAGCATATGGAGGGGCCAATGAAATTTATTTTCCTCAAGTTATCCCAAGTTAGAACCCTTTTGTGACAGAGGAGCCAAAGAAAGGTGGAGATTTTCGGCCAGATAGAGGGATCCCATATCTTGCTCCATATCTTGTCGGGCCTGGAGTGATCTTTAATGAGTAAATTGTAAGCCTCTTTAGTGGAATATGTGCCTCTTTCTTCATAACCCCATCTGAGAACATCTTTTCCTTCTGAATATTGTATTTTCCTCTTTGCTAGTTCTGTGTCCAGAGTTTGCTGTTCTTGTGCAGTTCCATGAGCTATAATCTGAGAAGCTTTGTGCCATTCTCTGTAGTCTTGTTGGGCAGTGATACTCCAGAAATTTCCAACCTTGATGGGGGGATGGAGATCCTGTTCCACGGGTACAATATTCGGGAAGAGGTCTCTTAGTTTGGGCGACTATTTCCAAGAGACGTCCCAAAATCGAGCCTGGTCTCCGCTTTTTACCTCCCAAAAACTGTGCTGCTGAATGAGGTTCCTATGAAGTTTTGCCGAATTCCAAATAATTGAACCATTGCACATCTCATATATTCTTATAAGTTCCTCTCTAGGACAATTTCCCACATATTTGGCTATCCATAAGGTGGCCCATGGGGTGAGAGAGCCCGAGAGCCATCTCCACCAGATACGAGCTCCCATGACCGCATTGTTGTGTGTGGGATCTCGCAAACCGATGCCGCCTCCTTTTTTGGGAAGGCATGCAGTCTCCCATTTGACCAGTGCCCAGTTGCGGTGAAGTCCACTACTGCACCAGAGAAATGCCCTTTGGATAACTTTGAGCTCTTTGAGAACCCATTTTGGGGTTGCAAGAATGGAAAAAAGGTAGAGGGGCATGGCCTGAAGGATGGCTTTGATCAGGACTAGATGGCTTGCCATGTTGAGGGATTTATGGGTCCACGAGGAAAGTTTGGCTTCCACCTTGTCTAAGAGAGATTTCCAGGCTGAATGCTTCAAGTTGGAGGCAATGAGGGGGGCTCCCAGATACGTAGAGGGAAGCTTGGCTGAGGTAAATTTGAGGATTCGTAAAATGGCTGACTGGATAGCAGAGGGGGTGTGAAAAAAGAAGACTTGAGACTTGGACTGATTGATAGCTGCCCCAGAGGCTTCTGAAAATTCAGCTAAAAGAGATTTGAGATGCCTAGCCTCCTGGACAGAGGGGTGCCCATAAAGCATGGTGTCATCCACAAATTGCTAGTGAGTAACTGCAGGGTTATTGTGGAATGAGAGACCTTTGAGGCGATTAGCTTGCTGAGCATGCTTGATACTTTGCCCAAGACCTTACTCCGCAATGATAAAGAGGAAAGGGGAGAGGGGATCCCCTTGCTTGATGCCCCGGGAGGGATGAAAGGTTTCAGAGGGAATGTCATTGATTAAAACCAAGAAGAAGGAGGATGTTAAGAGGCTCATAATCCAACAAACCCATGAAGCATTGAAACCAAAAGCCAGTAGGATCTTTTCCATGTAATTCCAACTGAGGCTATCAAAAGCTTTTGAGAGGTCGAGTTTAAGAAGCATACCTGGCTTTTTGGAGATCTTCAAGGAGTGGATGATTTCATGCATGAGGATGATACCATCCGTTATCTGTTTTCCTTCCACGTATCCAGACTGTTCCGGCGAGATGATCAGGGGAAGCAGAAGCTTTAGTCTTGTGGCTATAATTTTTGAGACTATTTTGTAAATAATATTACAGAGAGAAATCAGTATGAATTTGTCCGGTTTACAAGGCTTCTCAACCTTAGGAATCAGAGCTATGAAGGTGGCATTTATTCCTGGAAACATCCATCGAAGAGAGCGCGACTCTTCCACTACCTGCCAGACCTCATTCTTGATGAGATCCCAGAAGTGATGGAAAAAATTGGAGGTAAAACCATCCGGACCTGGAGCTTTGCCGGCTTTTAGTTGTTTAACTGTATATTCCACTTCTTGAAGATCGACCGGTTTGAGGAGCATTTGATTGTGCTCATCAGATATGAGTTTGGGAATTTTGCTGGTGATATTTTGAATGGCCTGAGAACGGTTAGTGATTGGTTCTTTGTGCACCTGCTTGAAGTGATTGAGGAGTTCGGCCTCGATCTCTTCATGTTTTTCAAGTTTAGCTCCTTGCTCATTTTGAATGTGAGTAATATTATTATGCATTCTGCGTTGGATTGTGGTAGTATGAAAGAATTTGGTGTTTTTTTCACCCTCTTTGAGCCACCTAATTCTTGATTTTTGCTTCCATAACATTTCTTCCCGTTTTTCTTTTTCCATAAGTTCCCTTTCAAGAGTTTTTTCCTGGTCAGCTAGATCATCGGATCTGCCCTGAGTAATGATTTTTTGCTGCAATTGCTTCATATCCTGTTCAATATTTGCTTTCCCGTGAAGAATATTGCCAAATGTAGTTCTATTCCAATATTTGATTTTGCCTTTGAGGTGCTTGAGTTTTTGTTGAAATTGGAACATTTTGGAACCTGGAGGAGGATGAAAGCTTTTCCATTCTGTGTTGATGAGTTGATGGAAGTCAGGATGGGTCAGCCAGAAGGCTTCAAAGCAAAAAGGTCTGCGGATATTGTTCCCCGGTCGAGACCAATGGAGTGAGATGGGCCAATGATCGGAACCAGTGAAGGGCAAGATAGAAGCAGCAAAATCCCCTCCAAGATGAATGGCATTATCTGAGAGAAGAAATCTATCCAACCGAGATGCAATTTGGAGGTTTCCGGCTTGTTTGTTATTCCATGTGTAAATGCCATTATTGAAGGGGAGATCAATGAGCCAGTTATTTTGAATAAAGTCGATCAAGAGTGTTCCATCCTGAGAACTTCTGCCCCTACCTCCTCTTCGTTCATCCATTCTTGTGATCATGTTAAAATCTCCACCTACAATCCAAAGAGGGAGTGGTCTATTTTGATTAAGTGCCGAGATGGAGTTGAGGATCCTTTCTTTTTTATGAGTTTCCTGTGGGAAGTAAACATTGGTTAAGAGTCCATATTGATTTGTCCTAAAATGTGAAAAGTAGCTTGGAGAAAGTTCCTGTGCGCATGAAAGTTAGTGAGCTCCACAGCTCTGGAATCCCATATGATTGCGATGCCTCCCGAGGCTCCATTCGCATCAACTGTTGTATTATGACTTCCCGGGCAAAATTTATTAGCTAGCTTGTCCAACACTATGGTGTCACACTTTGTTTCTTGCAAGAAGATAACCTGAGGGTTTTCTTGTTTTATCATGTTTTTGAGTAAACGGGTTTTCCTGGGACCGTTAAGCCCTCTGATATTCCAAGAAATTAACTTCATTGGGAAAGATTGATATCGAGACTAAAGTACTTAGTTAGCTTGGCATATCTGCCAGAATCCACTAAGATTTGCCCTACCTTAATTGTTCTTTGGAGGACAGTTTTCCTACCTCGTTTTCTGATGTCCTTGGCAATGAGTCGCTGGTCGCAAGAGCTGCCTGTTTGGATTCCTAAAGATTTCTGCCTTTGAGCTCTTGATAAAACCTCTTCCACGTTTTTTAGTTGTCCTGCTGGAATGTTGTCAAAATTGTTGGTGGTGCATGCCTTTTCCAGGCCCGGGAGATCCAGATCCCCTATATCTATTGTGTCTGTTTCTTCATCCATAAAGTGAGTAATCTTGTTCTTCCATTGGTTCTTCTTCTGTACCGATAGCCGATAGTGGATTCTCCATTGGTTTATTTTGGGTGTTCCATGCCACATCCTTTTGTTCTGTTGAGGTCGAAGCTTCCTTACCCTTAGTATCTGATTGAACCTTGGTGGATCCTCCTTTTTTGCTATTGTCATCGTTCTTAGGTGCTGTTTCTGACAAGTTCATTTGAGTTTCAGATTGATCTGCTAGGGCATCAAATTTGTTGCTGGTGGATGGCTTTGGTTGACTGGATTGCGCTGCTTTTGGTTTCGGGGCTTGCTTCTTGTATGCCCTTCGGCGACTTGCTACCTTGATGAATCCAGATCCATCTGAGACTTCCTGATCCGAAGCAGGGGAGGGTTTCCGATTTAAAGGGCAATCTTTGAATAAGTGCCCCAGGGCATGGCATCTTCGACAACGAAACGGCACATGTTCATAGTCAATCATTTGTAACCAATTCTTATCAAAGTGAGAGAGGTTTACCGCATCTGGAAGAGCTTGGTTGAGATCCATATAAACACAAATTCTGGCATAAGATGTGTATTTACCTGTCTTCGTTTCTTCGGCTGATTTGACAAACTCACCCAAAGTGTTTCCTATCGCTTTCAGAGAGTCTTCCTCCCAAAATTCGTTAGGGAGTGAATACAGGCGGATCCACACCGGAGCCCAGCTGAGATCTACCGTGTCAGGGTTGAAGCGTTCTACCCAACCTTTGAGAAATAATCCAACCGCATTGAAGAATTAAGGGCCGCCATCCAGGACCCTGTTTCGATCCTCCAAGCAGTTGAAGATAGCTGTGAAAAAGCCTTTCGATCCTAGCTACAAGGTAATGTGCCCTTTTGGGTGCCATTTCGCGTTTATCCAGCTTCGCAGTGCTCTTTCGCTCGGCCACATCCCAATGAACTTTCCTATGAGAGCATGGTCTGACATGAACTGTATTCTTGCTTCAATACGATGTCCAGGCAGTTCAACTCGTGGTCGAATCGCTACAACTGGTTTGCATGTCGTTGAATGAACCTCTCGCACTTTGTCACCGTTCTGGTTTGTGTTTTACTTTTCTGCCAGGTTCTTAGGCATTTCATTGTCGTCTTGCGGGGAAGGTTCTTCGCCTCCCCCCGACTGGGGTTCCATACGGAGTGTACCCACCGTCTTAAGAACGAAGATCTAGTTCCGTCCTTGACCACTGACTACAGCAGAAGGACCAGGTCTGCCCTTACTGCAGGTGCAGAGGGACAGACCCTGCGCTTGTCACAGGTGCTCAAACCCTAGCGGCCGCCATCGATCTCCAGAGCGATGGTTGTTGTTCGTCTTCCTTACCACTAACCCAGTTTTATATTAATACCCATTAATATTTTATTTTTCCTAAGTTTAGACTTAGGTACTCCATTAAAAATATTAATTATTTTAATATCTCCCAAAACGGTTAGAATCTGCCCAAACCATTTTTGGGTCTTGGAGATCTCATGTGCTTTAGCCTCTCCACCAATTTTCAAGGCTAGAGCACATCCAATGCTACCCGAAATCAACATTGTTGATCCTTTTGCAGGGTTGTTGAAGAAGACATTTTGGAGCAACCCATCTTTAGAGCAGACTAAAGACATTTTTTGGAGCAATCTAAAGTCTTTTGTTAAAGACATCTTACAACAGTGTTGAATTCATATTATGGACCTATTTTAAAGGCATCTTGTGAAGAAATCATTGAAGAATTTTTGTGTTGACTTGAAGACTGTGTTGGAGCAAATTTGTTGAAAACTTACTCAGCTGATATAGAGCAAGCATCTTTGTCTACATTTGGAACACTATTGGAGACAGTCTTGAAAGCATTATTGGAGTTAATTTGGAAACAACCTAGAGCATTAGTAAAGGGTGTTTTGGATGCACTAACGAAGATATCCTTGGAGTCAATCTCTTGGACTATTAAGCATTCTTAAATACTTGGAGACACCCTTGGAGACCATGATGCACTAGCCATAATGAGGTGACCTTGGAGAAATTGTTTGGGTACGATGAAGCGCAGTGATGACACCTTCTAAAAGAACAAGGTTGTTATTGATGATGCGATGTAGAGAATAAAGTGAAGACTAAGCAAAGATTGACAAGGCCCGTTGAAGAAGACATTGGGAGCCATGAACACATCTTGATGTAGTGAAGCTAAGAGTTGGAGCCCAAGAGGTTGGAGCCTCAAAAAGACAAGGTTGGTGCCTTGGAAGATAGGGTCGGAGCCCTAGAGGATCAAAGTCCTCAAAAAACCAGGTCGGAGCCTAAACCAAATATAGGGTTGGAGCCCTTGAGGTTGGTGCCTCAAAATTGACAAGGTTGGTTCCTTAGAAAGTCCAAGTTGATGCTTCGCACATTACAAGTTGGAGCCTGGGGAACTGAAGATTGGTTTCTTCATCTAGGGTTGGAGCCCTACATATGTTGTACTTGATTTATTGTAAAGAAGAAATTAATAAAAGCATTTATTCTTATTGTTCATTTTGTGTTCTAAATATAAGTGATCTAACTGGTAAAAGTAACAATTGAAAAGAAATATTGATTCACCCCCCCATCTCAGTATTCCAACAGGTTAAAATATTAGAGGATGGAAAAAATAATTAATCCCATCGTGTGTCAATTAATTAAATTTTTGGCAAAATTAAATTAAAAAATTAAGCAAGAAATGTAATTAATTAGAGTCAAATTAAAATGTCTTGAGAAAATTAAATTCTCCAAATAAAAAATTTGTGGGTCTTAAAAGAATTAATTTTGGAGGTCTTCTACCAAGAGAATATTGGATATTTCAAGAAAAATTGGACCCTTGGGCCTTGGTGGTTAAGTCAAACTACATTTTTTGAGGAAATTAGCTCAAAATAATTAATTTTGAGCTAATTAAAATGGAATTAAATGATAAATTCAAAAATTCCTCAGACTCTTAGCCATTTGGTTGATTTAGAAAGTTTATAGATTATATTAGATTAGATGTGAGACCAGTGCCTTATGGAGTCAACTTACTTGCTTTTAGATCAATTAAAGACCAAATGACCAGATGAACAACTGTTGCTTAAATTTTTATCTACCTTATATGCTATGCAAATCCTAGAATCTAGGTGTGATACAAAAATCTTGATCACATTTAATTATGCCTATTCTAGATGTATCTTTCCTCTTAACTATTTTGAAGCTAGTCTCTAGAGTAGGTTGTGAGAAAGAGGCCAAAGGGAAGCAAGCAAAGGCTTGATTAATGATACCTCCCCTTAGGTACTAACCACTCAGTGCCTCCAGCGCTGCAGAGACTGTGGCTCTGATGAATGCAAGGTCACTGTGTTAAGCACTAAAGAGGTGATAGGCTCCTCAAGCTAGATGAAAAAGGTGTTCCTATCTTTCTATCAACTAAGTTTATGCTTGGTGGTATATTATTAAATGCAAGACTATTTTTAGAATGATATGTAAGATGGATGAGTGGTCTTAAGGTGAGATTACTTAATTTGTTAAGTACTTAACGACAATGATTTTCAATTAAGAACAATAAGGTACTTCAACAATAAATGAATAAAATCTCAACCACAAGAGAAAGTATTCAAGCTTAACAGTGCTAGAGAAATGCGACAATAATATAAATAGACAATTGCTCAAAGACAAGATTAATGCTACTTAAGACAATTAACAATCTCCAAGATTATAATTAATAAATCACCAATATGCCACTTAGTTACAAGAGCGAAATTTAAATCTCTTATTACAATTATGATCAAAATAGCATCCACAAGAGATCCAATTTAACAATGAACAATGAATCCACTCAATGACAGAAATGGCAATGAGAAATTAAGAGCATTAATCCACAATGTCACTTAGATCAATTATCCAATTAAACACTTACCAACTTGATTGGAGCACTTGTGTGAATGCAAGTGTAAAAGATGTCAACTAAAATTAAGCCCAAATCACTTCAACCATGGATGGTTATGAATTGTAAAATTTCCTTTCCCAATTTTAGGAGACTTATATGTGATTTATTATCGCTGCAACCTTGTATTCAAAGGTCTGCAATTTTATATCAGCAGTCAAGAAGTGATGCAAGATGCCAAAGATAAGCTAGAAAATCAATGCATCTAACTTCCAATGATATTCACTTGATTATAGAATTGCTTAGACACCATAGATAAGATTTATTATGCTCAAATCAGACCTCAAAATGATGTATATCAAATTTGTAATAACTTGAAAAATCAGTGATTCAATCATTAATAAACCAACTAAGCTCCAATGATTAGCTAATCAATTTGAGTGATTTTTAGATGATCTTTAGTCAATTTTTACGATTCTTATTTAGTTTATATGACTGTGTTGAGATTGCAACAAGATGATGGAGCTTATTGAAAAGAGTCGCCTTCACTAAGTGGGCCCGCAGGCAAATTATGGCGCAAGTTCTGTTTTTGGATCACAGCAGGAGTGATCAAAGTCTATTTTTAGACTGGCTGTCAAAAATAGAAAAGTCAAATATTATTGTCTTATAATAATATTTAGACTATAAACTTTATCTTATTCTCTTGGAGCACTTCAGTT
>APFE031185763.1:0-10235 GCA_000404065.3 Pinus taeda
TTTTTGCTCTGCCTAAGAATATCAGTAAATGTTTCTTTTCGGTTTCATCTTGGCATGGGACAATTTGTGTCGTAAAGGATAGAGTGGGCCTGGTTGTTGTTTACTATGTATGGAGGTGATGAATGACCAAAATCATCTATTTCTTTGATTCCCCTTAGTAAAATCAATTTGGAATGGTGTATTTAATATGTTACATTTACAGGCAGATTAGAACTACTCTTTTGTGGTTTATTGTATTTGGCACTGGATTATTGAATATAAAACATTTGGACCAATTCCAATATACATTAGGGGTTTGACCCAAAGAATGCATTACTATCCCAAGCTCCTTTGTTGTGATACATCCACCTCCATCCTTCTCAAAAAAGCTAAGAGCCTCCCTGAAGTTAGACATAACCTCCATCCCATAATCCTTTAGTATATAAAACCCTTCTCTCATTTTCTGACCATGCCAATCTACCCTCCATCCCATATTCTCTCATGACCCCTGTGTAAACCACCATTTCGTTCAAGGATGGGGATTTTGATGCCTACTCTAACCATATTTGTTAGGTACTTTCTCCCTTTTCTTCCTTATGGTTTCTTGAGCTGACCTCCTCTAAATATTCCCTACTCTCCTTAAATTATTTCAAAGGTATCCTTTGGCTACTAACCCCATTTTACCAGAGATCCTTGACATGTCCCTTGAAATTTTTATTCGGCCCCATGAATTTTTTTATGCGAGTGAGTCGAAAGCTTTAGATTTCTTTTCCACATATTCATTCATGACTAAACACTATACCACTAGTTCTAACAATATTGTGGTTACTATCACCACAATAAATGTATATTGTATTTTAGAGGAGATAAGAATTGTATATTTCCCTTTGGGATACTCCAAAAATATTTTGATGCACCCTATTTCTCTAACACTCTAGTCTACTTTATGACCTTAATTCCCATTCCATGTTCATCCATGTGGATGCAGTTTATGATGTTCTAGGACAACCTAATGCCCTTGTCAATTCCCTCTCATCTTCCTTGTCATGTTTTCTAGGACTTGTGTAGCCAACAAGAAATTTTGGATACGAATGACATCAAGGTAGAAAATCAAGGGGTTATCAAGTCCTTTATTTAGGGTTCCCACTAGAATAGTCCCACCATATGATTCACCCAATCCCTAAATTGGGGTTTAGTGCTATTTCAATTAATTATTGGATGATCATGGTGGGCCATAATTCCAGTTTCAATGTTATTACTCTTCATAGGATATTATTGGAGATACTTTAGGAGACACCTCTTTGGCTAAAGGGTCAAGGAAGGATTTTGACTTCAATATCAAACCATCAACCATATCCTCAACATATCGGACCAACAATCAAGAAGACAACTGCGATGAAGCATGCGAATCCTCTCTCACCCACGTTGTTCAAGATATATATCAATCTATGAATACCTCTACACTCCACCAACTGTGCATCAATAAAAATTTTGTTTGCCCCATTGTCCACCAAGATGGATACACATTGTCCCAACATTGTGCCTCTGATTGCCAAAATTGTAAAATTGGGATTTTCCATGTCAAAATTTTAATTCAAGACTGACCATGAATTTGAAGGCGATTAACACAATATTAGGACATAAAAATTGAATAATTGACACAATACCAAATACAATACATACATTGAGTTTTGTCTCACAAGGTATCTAGATGTTAATTGAGCAAGTTCACACAAAGAGAGAAAGGCAATGTCATGATACATTGTTTAATTTGTAATCAAGAGCATTATCTTGGATAAGGGAGAAGTAACATTTAGTTTCTTTCTCATATACAAAGGCAAAATTATGAATCAATGTAAAATGCCTTTTGTGAAGCAATGTTGTTGTAAAGGGTGTTAGAAAGCTTGCATTGTAGTCAAGACTCTCACACCATACTAGATTGTGTTAACCAAAGCATGTTAACCATGTCCAGTGACCTCAAATTTCATGAGCATATTCAATGAGTGACCATAAATGAGGGGTGTCAGAGTGGCTAATAATCATAGATTATAGTGGATGATTTTCATCATACATAGAATCTATGGTCCAAGTCATTTGTTTGGTGCCCAATGTTGGTGAATCATTGTATTACATCATGGTAGCATATCTTGCCTTTCTTAAAGGAAAAATATATTGAAAATAAATTAAGTTATGTCTCATGAAAATGTTGAATATTGTTGTGTTGTGAGTGGTTTGCATATTATATGTATCATATATCTATAATCACTTATTTCAAGCCTCCTTAAGAAATAAAGGAAGAGGTGCAGGGCCTTTTCATAAGAAGGACTCCCACCAACTCCTCGCCTCGTAGCAATCTTTTAAAAGTTAGCCCATAAATCGACCACATGCCCTTGTTTCTCTAGTTTGGAAACCCTTGGATGGATATGACAGTGAACTCCTCCCAACCACTTTTATAACCATCTATTGAATGCCTTTGATTGGTATGTGTAAATGATTTTGATTGATTCCTGGAGAGGTGTGAAATCTAATTTTGGATTGACATAATACAAACAGTAAACTTAACCCGTGATAGCCAATATTTCAGCCTTACAACTCTCTCATCCAATTTTAAATACTTCACTAATTAGTCAAGGGGTAATCTCCTTAACAATATATTAAATATTAGAAGCATTCATATTAATTGAAAAAATAAGAATATTATTTAATATTAAGTTATAATGCAGATAGCTGCCAAGTTGACATATGAGAACCCCTTGTTTGTGAGACAAGGGATGCTCTGCATTCAATGCTTTAACTATTTAATCCATGGACGTGTACATACCTTAATTTCCATTGGATCGAATCCTGTGACCTTTAAAGAGGAAACACTTTAACACAAATCGCACATGTAAATACAAACTTAATTTTTATATGTATCAAAGTTACTTTGAGAGTTGCATGGAATGCTTAATTTTGTATAGAAGCATGGGAAAACTTGAATGGTTGATCACAACAAACATGTATGGTCAATTATGATTATCATAGGTATATTAGTTTGGTTTTCCCAATCCAGTACTTGCACACTTTTCTACTACTATTAAAGGCCTGTCATGATGGTTTACTGGTGTAACATCATGTACATTTAGTTGTGTCTATTAAAGGCATGTCAGTTCAATGACAAAACCAATGGTTTGTCAACTTGGTCAGCTTAGTGAGATATGTGTTAATCATCTGAATGAACAACATATAAGGTCAATTAGCTTAGCCATTGACATGAACATTCCATTGTCACTATTAGTGACATGTTAGGTTGGATATTAACATGTATTTTTTATTAACATTATCTAGGAGATTAACCGAATCAACATGCATGTTTGACTACAATTATGGGAGATATGTTAGATAGGTCAACCCCATCAACAACATTTATGTTCAATTTCACATGTTAGAGGAATGACACAATGGTCAATTGATTACTAACATGTACATTTTGGTTATCACTATTAAAGTTGTGTTAGGTTGGTTAACTTGTTCAACGACTTGTATGTTTGGTTACAATTATTAAAGCCTCATTTGATTGTTTAATGCAGTAAATGGAGTGTAAGTCTAGTTACCATTGTCGAAGGCATGTTTTGTTGGTTAAATTAGTTAACATCATATACATTTAGCTATGATTGTTAGAGCCATCCAAGGCTATTAAACCCATTTAAAGCAGTGCATAACATCGATGGGGGCTTGCTTATTGCCTTGTGTGTGAGTATACTGTGTTATTTTCTTTTGTAAGTCGAAGATTTTTCATTAATCAAAAAGAATGTACAAGGGCATCAAAATGCATGGCTTATAATTATTTATATATTTAATGTAATATACCTTTCATTAAGAAGAGGAAACAAACTTTGGAGGATAGGGGAAATGGCTTTGTCTAGGGGAAATGTCGATCTCATCTATCTCATCTTCACTCTCCCTTCCCTATCATTAGCATCCCTCTCCTTTTTTTCTTTATCCACCAACACCAATAATAGACATTTTGTTAAGAAGTAGCATTGGATGACTCAGGATGAGAGTTAGAGCTCATATGTTTATCTTGGGTTTCTCCTTGGGGTTTCTGAGCTTACGTATCTTCCTTTAAATTCTTCTTAAAAGTCCCAACAATATCCTTTCCCATCTCTTGTTCATGAAACTTCAGCTTGCAAGCACAATATTCATCCTATATTTCCTTTGAAGATTCATGTAGCCATTTTGCACTGAGGCCTATTCCTGGGGGGAGATTGGGAGGATCTACATTTGTCAATAGACCTTTTTATTATCATCCCATGCCACCCCAACCTTTATAGCCCATGTTTGTAGCCAAGATATACCCTCTTCCATATGTAAACTATTTATCAAATTGATAAAAAGAGAACACTGAGCTCTCCCATGAGCTTTTATTTGAAGATGAGAATGACAGTGAACTGTTCATTTTTAACTGTACACCTAAACAGGCTTAGACACCCTTCCACTTCACTGGCTTAAAATCTGGACTGAAACCATGGCAGAATATGACATTTTGAAGCATGTCACTCTAGTCCCTTTGACAAGGAGTGACATGACAACTTTTTCGAAAGAGCAAGAAGAGACTTCCGCCTCTTCTCCCTTTGAGAGTGGTGAAATTTAAAAAAAAAAGGGTAAATGTATAAAAACATCATGGAAAAAGGTTTCAAAAAATTTAAGAATGATTTCATTTTATTGAATCACTACTACAAAAGACTATCACCAATTCCTCCTTTGAAAAAGGTGAAACTCTCTGGAAAAAAAATATATCTGAAAACATCGTAAAAAAAGGTTTCCAAAGCATTTAAAATTTGTTCCATTCCATTGAATCACTACTACATAATAAATTTTAGGACATTTATTTAATTTCATCTTAAATTTCATTTTATTTATTAAATTTATCATAAACAAATTCTCCATGGAAGACATTGAGAGGCATTAGAAGATATATGTAATTTTTTTCATAAGAGCTTGTTAAAACATACCATGGCAATTTAATAACTTTTTTTAAGACATTTTGTCTCCTGCGTACCAGTCACCAAATAAAATTTCGAGGTGGGCAATGCAATTTTTGTTCAAACCGTCCGTCGAGGAGATTTCAAGAATGGAAGAAAAACAATGAGCGACGCAATTTTGTTCATACCCTGGATTTTTGAATTCTGGAGAAGGTTTCAGCACTTTTGTTCAAACCATGAATTTTAGGCAGGGGATTGTTACGGTTTTGTTCAGGGAACGGAACACCTAACAGGAACTTGTGCAGCTCCTTGATTTCGCTATGGAACCCTAGACCCACATAAAGTTCAAACAGGGCTTTTCGTTTCCACCGTCACCCAAAAAGTGCCCCTCTCTCTCTACAGGTTGTCACCTTCTCCTCCAAGGCAGTGAAAGAGGTTGATAGACCTATTCCAGAAATTCTGGACTCGAGTAACTGATGAGAAAGCTTCAGTTGTTGGACATCCCCTTCGGAATCATAAATTTTCCCTAGCATAGGCAACAAAAACCTGCTGAGGCTGCTGCAGCAAAGGACGTTGATAAATCTGGGGAAGAGGGAAAAAAACTTCCTGGAGCCCGTCGACGCGCCAAGCCTTAGGAAAGAACTTTCGACTGTATCCATTTCTCGCAGTGGTAAGTCTCTATCTGACTCTAGTTCTATTATCGAATTTCTGTATTTGGAAGATTTGATGGTTATTGAAACCAGAGTAAATTAAAGGAAAGGAAAAACCATAGTAAATTAAATTCAGTTTGAATCCATCAAATAAAATAGACTTCTTTGACTAAGACTAATTCTGTCCTAGCTTTAACTGATGGAATGCAAATTTGGTAGCTATGAAAAATAATGTGCAGCATGCACCGATCATGGGTACTAGAAATTACTAAATAGAATATATAAAGGTTTTTTAAACCCAAGATGTAAAAATCATATAAAAAGTGATGGCTCTAGGCTAAACCCACGTGTGTGCCCTGATTGCCTCAATGAGTTGATATGAGAAGAAATTTTGAGATGCATTTGGCTTTAGACACCAATAACAGTCATACCTATTTGAATGAGATTTTAGAACATTGTGTTTTAGATTTCAAGATCCTTGAAGTGATCTTTATTTGTCATGGACCCCCTTTCCTTTGATATCAGAATCTCAAAGATGCACAAAGGTTGATCCTTTACCTTCAATAAGCATCTACCCAGTGGAAAACCATGAACACTATTTTTCAAACCCTCTTGATTGATGTCCCCAGGGCTGAGGCGACTTCACCTTTTATAGCCTTTTATACTTCTCTATGAGACAGACAAAGCACTAATACAAGGTCGAAGGCATGTCAATGAGCTCAAGAATAATATTATATATATGAGTTTAGATGCTAGGAAATTTATAGCTTCAGATATGATTTTATATAAACATGTAACAAAGAAGGAATTCTGAGTGAGACACTATCTCCAAACCAAATTCAATTCAAGGGTGATTTCATAATAGAAGATTTGACCCTAAAGTAACCAAAGCTTCTTGGCTGTAGTGATGACAAAAGGCCTTAAATATAGATCATCTTACCAACAATTAGACAGAGATCTCTATCCTAGAGATGCTTGATTGATGAGGCCTTGATCTCATTTCCTTTCTGGGATCTGCAACCTAGAATTTTGGAGTAGGAGTTTCAGTGCTTCACGATGACTGATCTTTGAAGAGGAAGGAGGTCAGTATTGTTAGAAAAATTCTTGTGATTTCTTTCTTCCTTGCTTGGGCTTGCCCTCAGCTTAGCTCTAATACCTTGCCCTCACCTTAGCTTTGATACCATTCTGGTGGGGCAAGCTAAACATGACAACAATAGAGGTAAGAAGTTGTAGATTCATGTGTTGTCTGTCTTTTAGCTTCTAGAACATCATATGTTTTATTGCCAATTTCTGCTAAATTTAAAATTGACTTACTGATCTGAGAAGAGGGTTTGCAATGCTAATAACCTCTTCTTCAGTCCATGTTGGCACACTCGAGTCTTGTTAAAGGACCAACTGTTTCTTATGCAAAATTCGAAGTAGATGACAACATACACCATGTTTTATGAGAATCAAAACAACTTCTAGAAGTGTTATGACATTAATCCAAAACTATGTTTATAAACGGGTTCGTACTAATGGACACGGGATGTGGAAAATGTATTCTTTAACAAAACTTTTCTCTGTCAGCTGCTTTATAGCTAACAACCTTAGGTATATGAAAACCCAGTTTTGTAAGCACCCATAACCATGAATATTATACCAACTCCCTATGGTTAGTGCATCAATAATGTAAGTGTAACACTCATCCATGTGGCAGTCATAAGGCGTTTAGGTAAGGTTTTACTAGCACTGGCATCCCAGACAATTAAGATCTATCCATGGCCTCAAAATGATGTATTTCGTTTACTCAATAGAACACTCATCATTTCTCTCCCCCAATCATCAATTTTTTTCTCTTCATTTTGAATGAGAAATTAATGAACAAGTCACCATTTTAAATGTTAGATCACAATATGTTTAGCTTCTCTCTTGTGCTTACACTCTAGTCTTCTCATAGCTTCAGAATTGCGAATCTTAAACACAGTCTCATGATGTGCATTCAGGGAGGCATAATTCACCCTTGCTTTGCATCAAATTACCCCCTAGCATTCCCTTTACCTTTACATGCCTCAATGCAAGGTATGCCAAGTCGGTACCTACTCAGTTAAATTAGTAAGTTGAGGGGCATCATATATACCCAACGCCGTCTGCTTGTTCTTCCTATGCCTATGTCATAGTGTATGAATAGTCAGGTAGACTGGTGAGGATTCTCATTAATAATAACATCTATGTTGGCATTTGAATCAGAATGGTGTGTTTCCCTTAATTATATGTTTTGGTTTTTTAACAAAAAAGGCTAACAGATATAGAGACCCTTAGATCTATCTACTTCCGGTCCCTATGCCCATTTTCATCTAGGTTTTTACCACGTCAATGTCCCTTTCTTTCTCAAAACTGCATGAAATCAGTTGATCTATCCATTTCATAATGCCTTTGGTAGATTTTTCTATCAAATTCTCTGAAGTATATATGAGATCTAAGGGTTTTTTTGGTTGTTTCTCACTTCATATATTTATGCTAACCATGATATGGGTTTGATGTAGAGGATTATAATTGAGTAAGGGTTGCATTAGTCGATATCTGTTTAGGAGGATGAGAAGGAGAAAAGTGGTGTTAGGGTTGAGAGCTAAAGATGCCTGTGAAAAGAGGAGGTGTATGGAATGGAGGGTGGCAGGGCTACCAGCGGGGTAGAAATGGAGGATGGGGAGGTTGGGGTTTTCATCATCGAATAGCTATGGTGGGCTTCCTTGTTATCTTTGTGGTCATGTCATTGGTTTTTCTGGAAGCTAGGTTTCGTCACTCCGCATCTACATCTGCAACTGGTAAGCTCCTTCCTTCCCTCCTCCCTTGCTGGTAAGCTTCTTACTGCCCTCCTCCCTCACTGATGAGCTTATTCCTGCCCTCCTCCCTGGTCAGGTTGCTTCTGTATCGTTTTTTGGGGTGGTTCCGTGTTTAATTTATCTTTATTGGCAAGCATGGCCTTTTTTAATCTGGTAGTATTACAATGAAGTGTAGACTTCTTACAACATTCAAGTAAGATCTCCATTACAATGAAGTGTAGTCGTCTTATACTATTTTAGAAAGATCCCTTTCATTGAGAAACCACTAAACAATGTATTTATGTGATTTGAGCTTTGGCAGGCAATTATCACCACCCCCGGTTAACAATTGAACCAAGACCCCATGGACCTACTTCGAAATTTGATTTGCCTTCACCACCCCAGGTTAACCATTGAACGAAAACCCCATGGACCTGCTTTGGAATTTGATTTTCCTTTTAGCTTTTTTCGCAGGATCTAAAGGAGTAGATGTTATCAAAATTACTTTCCTCACTTATTGTCAAAAGTTTAGCACCTCTAGCATTTTTACACACGTTTTGTGAGTTTTCTTTATAGGTTTCGTTTCATTTGATCTGTGTGAAGCTGTGAACTCCATATCTGCATTAACACAGTACAATACCTACCAGGAGAAAGATTCAAAGTTTGTACCTCTCTCATGCAAGAGCAAAGGTTTTACCAACTACCCCTAGTGTAATTTTCCTTGCCAAAGATAATGAAACCATTCATCCCGATGGCAAGAAATGACAATGCTCTTTCCCTTTTTTAACAAAGGGAAATGCATATGACTGGTAAATTCGCTGGGCAACTTCTCGGTGAATTCGCTGGGCACTTCTCGTTCTGAGGAGGATGGTACTAAGAGTGCGCTGGATTCTGCATAAGATGGATGGGTACTATAAAAATATATTTGTTAAGAATTTAGTTCAACATCTTACTCATGGGAATTGAATCTTGTGGGAATTGAATTTGGGTAGGAAGGGTAACAATCATTCTTCCCATCCACTCATTATCCAAGCTAGACCGACTTTCCATCTATAAAGCTAAATCCACTTCTCATCAGTCAAGCTAAAACCAATTCTGATCCACCCAACCTAGACCCAATCCACAACAACAATCTTGTTCTCCAACTACTTTTTGCTAGACATATCATTTTCACACTGTTCCCACAGTGTTCAAAGCACATTGGCCAAAAAAAACGATAGAAATTATACACACCATTTTATTATTTATGTGTAATGGAATCTCGATCTTAGCATATGCACGATAGAAAAGCAACCCCCTTTTTAGTGTTTCAATATTTTTATAGATATTCTTCTCCATCAAGTCTTTCTACCTGATCTTTTATGCATTTTTTTTCATTTAAAACAGTAGGGCACAACTTCTCAGGAGATGGATCTGTTAGAATGGTATTCTCTTTCCACATCTTGAAAACTAATTCTATTTTTCCATGGCCATTTTGTTCTTTTTAAGGATTTGGGCAATGCACTTGCACTTACGTTAGTCTAATCCCATAAAATAAATAGTGTCCCTAAACTGAAATTTAATCAACCTGAGTGGATTGAAATAGAGAGGAATTATTGAGGATAATGGAGCTTTGTCATATGTTTAAAATCACTCTTATCTATTTATCTGTAGGATTCACAGGAACAGGCAGATGACTGGAGAAAGCAGAGTTTAATAGAGAGCATTGACTCTCTCTTCCCAAAGGAGGAAAGTGTAAGAAACCTGCAGCATTTGGATATCTTAAATTTGCTTTCTCCGCTATTGAGCAGAGAATTGAAAATAATTTTTTTTTAGTGGGCAGGTGATTGATTTCATAACAG
>APFE031185766.1:0-14293 GCA_000404065.3 Pinus taeda
AGAAGATTACATGGTTCTATATATCAAAGTTAGAGATCACACGGTTTATTCAAACAAAAATCGACGAGGGGTAGAATATTTATGTAAACTTGGAAGGAATGGATAAACTCTTAAAAGTTAGAGATCACATGGCTCTCTATGTCATAGAAAATAAAGTTCTCCACATCTTGTAATTGGTAGCAGCCAACATCTTGTAACTGCGAGAAGCTGACAACCACAACCAAATACTCTGACCTATAGTCTTTGCATATAGTGATAGTACTCTGACCTATAGTCTTTGCATATAGTGATAAGAGATGATCATGCGTTCTATGTTTCTATAATTTTAAAGATGGGTTTAAAAGCTAATTATGTACCTCAGTTGCCTCAAATTTATTTCAAATTGAATGAAGCTACGCCAACGTAAAGCTATACTTCACTGGCCTCAAGTTTATCTCAAGACTGTATGAAGGCTACGCCAATGTAAAGCTTAAACATGGATGAGATAAATCTCAAAACTGTATGAAGGCTACGCCAATGTAAAGCTGAAACATGGATGAGATAAATGTACAATTAAGGAATAAATTGAATTTTTTTTCCTTTACAATGAATCAGATGGATATATTCTAGTTAATATCCATATAGACTGAATCTATATTAGTTAATAGCAGTGTGGTGAGCATACCAAAATGGGGATTGCAATAAATGGGAATTACAATAAATCAGGATTTATTCATCAATTGAAATTTTTTCTCCTTTACAATAAATCAGATGGATCTATCCTAGTTAATATCAATATAGACTGAATCTATTTGGTGGGCATGGGATTGCAATAAATGGGAATATTATTGCAAATCAGGATTTCAATGTGGTGGGCATACCAACATGGGAATTACAATAAAGAAAGCAGGTTTTAAGATGGATCTATAAACATTATTCTTTGAATAAAATCTTCACCCTTTTAAGATCAATCTATTCTGGTTCAAAATGGTTATGAATCTATACTGGTTCAACCCAATGTGGGAATTAAACCTGAAAAGGGTGTGATACGCTGTTACAATGCCTGTTTCTTTTCTTTATCTTCCAAAACAGAGTTTCTTCCCACAAGTTTAATGTTGAACTTCCAAGCAATTGTGAAAATATGGGTGCCTAGTAAACACGGAGCTACATTTGTCCCTGCCAATGCCTAATAAGCCCAGAGTTAAACTTGGGCCGGGAGTTCTCCCGAGTCAATATCAAAGAAGCCAGGAGTTTTACCAAGTCAATATCAAAGAACCAAGTGGCTGAGTTAGGACTTCCCTACTCTTTAAAAGTTAAAGATAAAGAGGTATCATAATCGACAAGCAACAGTCATGGTATTTACTGCCGTAATAAAAATTTGAATTTAGTGGCCTTTTGATCTCAGTTGCACAGTTTAACATATGAATCTTCAATTACTCTTCCCATGTTACAAGATTATCTACTAGTCTTTCCTATATATAACTAAACCCTGAACCCTAAATCAGCACCATATATAAAAAGAGGAAGAAAAAGGAGCAGCATATGCTGAAGTAATACCGGCAATTTATTTATTTATTTCCTATAAATGCAATCTGGAGAACATGGAATCGAAAGATAAAACACATTATCAAACATCGAACCCACGGACTGATGTGATACAAAGCTCCTGGCCAACAAATCAGTCATTGGCAGGGTCTTCTTACAGGCAAATCCATCAAATTCCAAATGACACTGCAAACAGGAAACCCCATGCTGCTTCCTTGATGGCAAGCACACGGTATTCCTCTTCTCAGTCTCATGGGAGCCGTAGCCTCTGGCATTTCTATATTCCTCGAGCAAAACCCGAAATGCTCCTCTCGAGACCCCAAAGCCATGCACAAGTACATACATTTGTTTCGACAGAGCCAAGGCCTTAATTACAACACCCAAACCTTCCAATACCCCTTTTATAACACCATACCCTCTCGCGGAAAAAGCGGCAATTTTCCCATGGAAGGTATTGACACCTTCAAATACATTAAAAACGCTCTTGGACAGCTTGTAACCCTTGATTACAGAATGCCACCCAATGTCATTAGGGTCCATTCCTAGGGTTTTGGAATACCTGACCAGATTGATGGCCCCCTCGGAGGCCTTGATACCCTTGGAGAGGATTTTGAAACTGCCGCTGCTGTCTTTGATTATGAAACCTCTGCTGGCGCTTTTGGCGATCACCTTGGTAGCTGCCATGGCCAGGACTAGCGCTTGGGCGGGGCTGGGAGAGCCGAGCGCATGGACGGCCTTTACTCCTTTCACCACTCCGTCTGCGAATTTAATGCCCGAGGCCACGCTCTTCAGTGGCTGCTTTCCTTGCGCGTGGAGGCGGAGGCCCAGCCCCAGCCCCAGCCCTAAGCTGACGCAGCTGATGATCGCAAGTTCGAATCCGTTTGTCTCGGTCTGCAGGGCGATTTCCTCTATCCAGTCATGGTCGGCGACATTATCCCGATGGGTGCCTGAGTCAAGCATTTTTAACCGTTTGCTTCATCTACGCATGAAGCACAAAATTCGAAAATGGCGTCTGAAATAGGCCGTCTCCAGGGGCAGATAACGATGGGTCGAGTCACGGGAAGCCTCCAGCGCTCTCATCTTCCGCTTGATATCGTGTAAATCAGTGCTCCATGACAGCTTGCAGGCTTTGGATTTACACCATCTGACAGAATTCTTACCAGACATTTGGTTGGATGCTGTATACTGTGATAACCAGCATGAGGAATGGCAGGTTAAAATCATCAGACATTTGGTTGGATATTATGAAGAGACATCTTTAATAGGTTTTATCTCTGTATTGAACGTGTCATGTAGTTATGGCATACATATGTTAAATACTACATAGTGTGGGACCCACCACGGGATTAAAACTTGGTTATGGACGTTTTAGCATTGCACTGAGGTTCATTGGTGGAGTTTATCCCTATTGGTTGTGAACTCTATCACTTCAAACAAAGGGGCTTCTCTCTCAATCAATATATACAATGCTATAGAGTTATTATCTCTTCAAATAAAGGGGCTTTTCTCTCAATTAATATATGAGATCAGTTTATATATATACAATGCTATAGAGTTATTAAGCCATGGCACTATATATGCTACTCATCTTATTTAAATTTATTTAAGGGGTGTTTTTAATGCTTTTATAGTATTGTATATATTGGTTGTGGTATGTTAATGGTTTTAGAGCATTGTATATATTGGTTGTGGTTTTTTTTAGTACTTAAAAGCGTCTTTTTTAAGTTTGGTAGGATTACATCTTTAAGATGTCCAACTTCTCACCTTGATCGGAGGGATAACACGAGATTTAAGAGACTTATGGTTCGGTGAATACAATTAGTATATATATACAAACAATGCTATAGAGTTATTAATGCATGAGGCACTATATATGCTACTAATCTTGTTTAAATTTAAGGGGTGCTATTAATGGCCTTATAGCATTTGTATATATTGGTTGTGGTTTTCTTTTGATGCTTAAAAGTTGTTTCTTTTGTAAGTTTGGTAGGACTACATCTTCATGATATCCAACTTCTCACCTTGATCGGAGGGATAACACAAGATTCAAGAGACTTTTGGTTCAGTTTGTAAGCTTGGTATGACTGCATCTTCATCATGTCCAACTTCTCACCTCGATTGGGGGGATAACACAAAATTTGAACCCAAGGCTTCTAGCTCAATGAGACTTCATTTCCATGGTCATTACCAAATGAACTACCCCAAGCAAATGCTTAAAAATTGCTTTGGGGATTAAGAAAAGTAAGAGTTCATTGGTAGAGTTTTTCCCTACTGGTTATAAATTCTATCCCTCTAAACAAAGGGGTCTTCTTTTGATGCTTTAAAGTTGTTTTGACTTCTTTTGATGCTTTAAAGTTGTTTTGAGGATTAAGGAAAGTAGGGGCTAAATGTGTAGTATTACTTGGTACTAATTTTGTGTGTATATAAATGAATTAGAGCTTAGTTGCTTTGGCTCTTTTTTTAAGGTAATGATTAAGTCTAAAAAATTGGATTAGATAGTGAAAAGTATGGGATTTTTCAGTACGAAAAAAAGTGTATATATTAATATAATTCCGCAACAGAAATTCTGATACAGAAAATGTAAGTAAAAGCAAAAATTTTGCTTCCACCATATAACATATGGGAACATGAGAATCATATACGGAAATACATATAAAATAGGCACAAGAATAGTAAACTCATATTCAGAGATATGGAACAAAGTGGCACCTAAGCATGTAACAACTGAAAAATAGACAGGATCTAGATACATACCAGGACATTGTAACTCCTATATACCAAGCATTGTGAATTGTTGAACTTGATGCGTGACGGATCCCACACTGACTCTCATGTTCCATATTCCGCATTGTGAAATCAGGCCCTTCTTTGATAAATCATCCGCGATCATATTCTGGGAGCAATTTATATGAGCGATGGAGAACTCCTTTGAAGATTTCCAGATAGAGGAGATTCTATGAATCCATCTGGAAAGGTTGGCATTGTTAATGGAATGTTTTCCAATAACATGATCTATAATAATTTTTTAGTCTCCATAGATCCGAAGGCCACCAATGATCAGGGAAGTGCAGAAACTTAGAAGGCCATATACTGCCATGGCTTCAGCTTTATTGTTAGTCCCAACACCCCCGTTCCAAAATATTTCATAGTGCTGGTCCTCCATAATATTTATGAACACTCCACACCCGCAAATACCTTCTTGAGCTGCACCATCGAAGTATGCCCTCAGAAATGACAACAAAGGATTGGAAGGCACTTTTGATATTCCATTCACTTGTTGTGGGATACTGGGAATGAGCGAGAGATATAAAGAATTAATTTGGTCAAATAAGAGCATAAAGTCCTTATAATCTTTGGAAAATGACCTGGTTCCTCCATTTCCAAATGAACCAGAACACTATAAGAGGGATAGGCCTCCATATCCCTCTCTGCTTACTCCACCATTCAAATGCATCTTCTAGGGATGTATGAGTGTTGTAATTGAACCCAAAATGTGAGTCCAGCTTCTTCCATAGAGCTTGTGTGTGTAAACATTGTAGAAAGATGTGTGGATTACCTTCCGTCTCAGATAGGCAAATAAAGAAAATGGTTGGGCCATGCCAATTCCTCTTTTGAAGGTTGACCCAAGTGATATTTTTGTTATGAAACACAATCCATGAGAATAAGATAATTTTGTTTGGGCATCCAGACTTCCAAAATGTGAATGGAAAAATGTTATTGACACGTGAAAATTGTTCCTCTAAAATGGAGAGGTATATATCTTTAACAAGAACATTAGTCTTATCAACCCTCCCCCGCCATACTATGTTGTCTCAAGTTCAATTTATATGATTCATGACGTTTGTTTCAATTTATATGATTCATGAAGGTTGTTTTGGTCAAATTGTTATTGTTTTAGTTTAGTTTTGTACCAATAAACATCTAAAACTCTTGTTGCCACTAATAGTAAAGCTAACTTTTGTAATCTCGAATATTACTTTAGTTGTAAAACTTGATAAAAAGCTAGAGATTACTTTAGTTTTAAAACTTGATCAAAAAGCTAAACTCTTTGATCATAAAGCTAACTTTTATAGTCTTAGAGATTACTTTAGTTACTAGTATTAAGATTTCATGTTTGATAATACTTTATTAATAAATTGTGCCTTTTCATGTTAGTGTAGGAAGGTTTGTCTCTTAAAAATTAGAATCATTTGTAAGAGGATATGATAGGTTGTTTTTTAGAAAGTTAGTTTTTTTAAGACAGTTACTAATATACTAATGGTTTCACAAGAATAGTAAACCAAAAAGTAATCAACAAAATATGTTTAAATCCTTAATGAAAATCCATACATTTTTATAGATTTGAATATATATGAGAATAAAAGTCCTATATTTTTATAGATTTGAACATATATGAGAATAAAGTTATGATTGTCTATTGTTTTTTTTAGAATAATGTGCTCAATCACCTTTTCGGATTAGTGTAGTCCATGAAACCTGAATAAAATATAAAATTCACATTGTTATGTAATCTTTGATTTGTTTAATAACTTTCACATTATACTATAAGGGTCGAAAAATTTAGCTCTCCTCATGGCTATTTAATTTTGTGTCATAATCTAACTCTATATCTTGTCCTCCCGGATGCGGGTGAACAGGATAGATGACGGGAAGTTGGCGGTGGGAACAGTCGGCGCGTGGAGTACGCGCTGCGCCACCTAGTCTCACCTGCAGCTGGTATTCAATACTCTGCCAAGTTCATTCAAAGCCGAGTTAATATGGCTTGACATTCCCCACAGGCTCTTCGGCAATAAAACAATGGCGCACACCCAACTCAGTTTTGCTCCCTCCGCTCGCATTTTAGGCCTCCACACAGGTGCAGTGCTCTGTTCGGTGGAGGTTTCAGGTTTCCAAGGTATTCAGGCTCGTGATGCTACTTCTATGACGGTTCTCCTGGAATGCCACAACCCCTTCAGCGTTCTCCTCAATTGTAAGCCCTCCAGCTTTCTCAATTCTCTGATAATCTTGTTAAATCTCCCCCTTCTTATCGCCCCTGTTCAACATAGCACTGCTTGTTGGCATTATGTTTCTGGTATGGTTATATGTTACAGACGTTGTACTTGATGGCAACACCCATGGCATGGCTCTCAATATGATGAGAATTAAGAAGTATGCAAGAGAAAAGTTCACGGAATTTTATGCAGAGAAAAGTTTATAAAAGTTTATTTCATGTGGAGAAAAGTTCACGGAATTTTATGCAGAAAAAGTTTATTTCATGTGGGAAAACTTACCTTTGGTCCATGGTAGTTAGTCCTTGGAATTTGAACCTATGGTTTTTGGACCATGGCATCTCGACAGACGTGTTGATCCCTAGTATTGAGTTGATGGTATTGGTTTGTTATGGTTTTGGCCCGTGGTATTGGTCCATGATTTGAGGAAGAGCTTGCCTATATAAAGCAAAGGAGATCATTTGGCTTGTGTATGCTTTTGGGTTGAATATCTTAAGATCTGAAATATTGGGTTATTGTTTCAAAAGCTCGATCTATATGAAAGTGAAGTGGAAAACGAATCTGTGAAGGGTGATCTCTCGAGCGCTGCAGCTGCGGAAGTGCGGAGGCGCCGCAGGAGACGCCACAGAAGGTTTTCTGGGTTTAGTTTTCTGTTATTGTGGATCTGGTTATCTGGGTGACTTACTGGTACTTGATGATCATTTGATATTTATGGATCCAGTTTGAAAATTTATGAAAAGTGGTCCTTGAAAGAAAAGAAGTAGGGGGTTGTAGCTCCCTTCCAGGAGCGACTGGAAAACGAGAGAGAGTTGTAGCTCTCTGCAGGTTGCAGCCTGCGTACTGGTAAAGGACTGCACCAGTACAAGACCATTGTAAAAGGAGTTTCTAATTTGAAAGAAGATAGAGACATATTGCAGCAGGTGGTTTTCACCCACATTGGGTTCCACCTTATATCTGGTGTTCTTTGATGTGACTGTCTGTTTTTCCTGTTCATGCTCATTGTTTTATGGTACTGATAATTCAAAGTATAAATAAGGAAGAATTGTTAAAAGGACTAGATAATATTGATTCACTCCCCCTCTCACTATTATTTTCAACAGAAAGGTTCAATATTCACTTCCTTTTGACCAAGTTATAGTTGTTTCATACTTAGTCAAATTCCCAAGACTTATATGAAGATCCATCTTCCCAAAGTAATCTTCCACATTTCACACATTACTTATCTCCACACTACTCTTCATGCTTGGGAGTTTTTTCACTTTTGTGTGGAAGGCTCCCATATACTTTTCTTTACCCACCTCAATTTTCACACTTCACACAGTAAAGCATTTTGCACTTTAATATTGTTAGATATATACGAGTGATCTCTCTCCTTATAAGTTATTAAAACTTGTGGATGTATATCTTGTGCACCTTTAAAAGGTAGTTTGAGAAGCAATTAAGAAAACCAAATATTTAACATAAAAGGTGGAGATTTAGTGTAAATTGAATCAGTTATTTCATATTTCCATAAAATATATACCTTTATCAATTAACTTCCAATTATGATTTTACCACCGAATATGATGGTATGTGATGAAGAGATGTCTAAATAAATCTCATTCACGAACTAATCCTGTAAACAACTAAGAAATTCGTAATACATGCTTAGAAACGTTATGTATATCAAAGTGCATTAGAAGGATAAGAAGAATGGAAAATAAAATGAGGGGTAGGTGTTTTGTGGAGATATATTAATTTTCTTTCTTTCGAGGAAAAGGACTTTGATTGGTCAAATATGTATCATTGGTTTCCAATTATAAATCTAGAATAAAATCTCATGAACAAGATCTAAATTAGTATTTTAGTGAATGCTAACTATTTCCCTGAAATATTTGATTTAAATTTTCTCCTGGTGTGCCCGATGCTTCAATGAAAAGAGAAGAACAATTCGAGTTGTTGCTGAAGGGAAGAACTTAGTCCTTCTCACATGAAAGGTCTATAGAAAAGTGTTATGGTTTCCTAATCCAAACAAAGGGCAAGCTTCTTGAGGTAGATTCTTTCTTGGACTCCCAAGGTAGAAATTTGAATTCACTAGAGGATTTGATTATTTGATTGGCTCAAATTCATTTAATTTCACAACAATTGACATTTTTTTATTAGGTTGTAAAGCCTTGTTGGGATTTCTCTTGGTTTTGTACACTTTTGATGGGAAAAGACTTAACATCGCACACACCAAAGTCAGTTCTATATATTCTATACTTTTCTTTTAAGAAAGAAACCATCTTTGAATAGGTGAAAGTTATATCAAATGAAATTTCTTTTCAATTGAGAAATTATGTGAAGACCCATAGGTTCTTGATGACAATTTATACGGTTTAGTTTTAGTTTTATGTAATGTATCTAAAGATATGCCATTAAGAAATAATGTGAATATTGAAGTTGAAATAGTTCAGTATTTATTCTATTATTTGGAAACACAAGGCTCCCTTCCAATTTTTCCTTATTCAAGACTTCCTTAAAGGAGATGGAGTTTGTGTACACAAGGAGTGTTATACTTATATCAAACTATATGGGTATGAAAAAAAAACCTTTACTACTTCTTATGTTTGTTCGTGACAAATATTGTTTTCCAAAGCTTGTAGACAACATTGTTCATGGAGTATCTTTTTTTATAAGAAGTAGTAGTAGTAGTAGTTATTCCATTACCCTTTAATATATATGATGTTATTATAAAGAAATATTCTCATTTACATGAAGTATCTGAAACTCTTGAGGCATTCAACTTAAAGGGAGTTGAACTCGTTAGGGATTTTTACCCTAAAGAGGTAGTTTTAGAACATTTATCAGCTATGAGGTATGAAAATTTATCCACTAAAATTGAAAATGGAGTAGGAGATAATGAAACTAATATCAAAGAAAAAAGAAAAAGGTAATAAAAAATGAGGACTTGGCTAATGAATCAATACAAAATTTCAATAGTTATAGAAGAAAACAAACCAATGAAGGAAAAGTGAAGATAATGCACAATATTACTCTGCTCCCCGAGGATGTAAGGGTTCATCTTCGACATGTAAGAAACATAAAACAGAAACAACCAGAGATGATAGAAATGTTAGAAATTCCAAAGGGGATGATAGTGACGAATTTCCTTACATTGATCTTGACAAAAGCTCATGTTATTTCATAGTCAAAAAGTAAGAAAAGGTTGAACCAAGATAACTCACAACAACCTAAAGGCCCTAGTAATATGGAAGTGCATTGTGCTACAATACCTGATTGGGTAGCATTGAGGATAGTTGAGAGTTAGAATATGGCATAGAAATTATTTGATGAAGATCCAATGGTCTTTGAATAACAATATTTAACCTTACACAATTCCTATTACAATAGGGTAGAAAAAAATTGCAAATTGAAAAGGTTTACGTTAAAAATAAAATATGTGACAAGAAAATTAAGATCAAAGATGGTTGTTTAAGGGGTTAAACCGGCAGGACTCCTAAGATTTCACATTACTATAAGAGATTCTCATGGCCACTATATCTTGGAACAATAATTAAATATTTTAAGATTAAAGAGAAATATAAACTAGAGGAGGCTTTAAGCTCTAGACCTCCATTTACAACTCCATTAGCTAAAGTCATTCCTAATCAAACACCCCAAATTACACCCAATACATCCAGAAAGATAAATAAATTAGCCAATTGGAGTAAGAATGTATGTCATAGAACACATCAATAAGCAACTAAACATTATTTTGGAAACCTGGGATATAAATTTAGACTTAAGAAATATTTGACAAAGGATTTCTTATTTTATTGAATATTTGAATAAAGGTTTAGAACATAATCCGCATTTTTCTAAAACTGATTTAAATGCATATATTTCATGTTTTTCAAGTCCAAGTTACCTCCAAAGAAGTCATCAAGGATTGTCATCAATTTGGAGGATACAACAAATAAAAACATGATGGTTTTCTAGAATATAAGTACTACATGATTGTATTTCTAGGTGTGTAAAGATCAATGATAATAAAGGAAATAATTTCTTTAAAGAATTTAAAATGGTTGAATACCTTGGAGGGCCACAATAAAAAAGATATTCTCTGTCGATACCTAGAGATCTATTAGAAGAATAACTAATCATAATAAGAACATCATGGCCTAATTCATTTGATAATGTACTGAAGTTTACATGGGAGATTAAAAGGTGGTTATTTATTTCTATTAATGATAATGATGACCACTTGGAAAATAATGATTAATTACACTCATATTTGAAATTAAAGGAAGAAATATTTTCACTCAAGGTAAAGAAAGATATTTTTGGTCCACTTATAAAGGAATATATATAAGACTGGCTTAGAAGATCTTTAACTTAAATTGTTCATCTTGAATAACTTCCAAAGGTAGTTCCACAAGAAG
The DNA here is from genome assembly GCA_000404065.3 of Pinus taeda. Taxonomy (NCBI): domain Eukaryota; kingdom Viridiplantae; phylum Streptophyta; class Pinopsida; order Pinales; family Pinaceae; genus Pinus; species Pinus taeda. Next base: position 10,916 of record APFE031185766.1, read on the forward strand.
ATTTGAAAGCCCATATATATACTCCAACACTGTTGGAAATAACACTGAGAGGGGGGGTGAATCAGTATTATCAAGTCAAACATTCCTTTTTCAAATCCAAATGATATACGCTATGTCAGTTAATTAAACCCACAACTATGTAGAAGGAAACCCACGTATACTATGCAAACTTATAATTTACTTTATCTTTCAGACGTTGATTGTTAATCTGTGTATCAAATAACCAATAACTAGAAATAGTAAAACAGAGCAGAAGACAATCACACACAAGAACACAAGATATAAGGGGAAACCCAATGTGGGTGAAAACCACTTGCTGCAATTCATCTCTATCTTCTCTTTAATTAGAAACTTCTTTTTACAATTGTATTGGTGCAGTCCTTTACTAGTACGCAGGCTGCAACCTGCAGAGAGCTACAACCCTCTCTCGTTTTCTAGCTTCTCCTGGAAAGGAGCTACAACCCCCTTAGCTCTTGCACTAGCCAAGATACTAGTACGTAGGTGCTGGCCTAAAGAAGGCTACAACCTTCTCTTTCTTCCAGGGACCACGTTTCATAAATTTTCAGACTAGATCCATGAACATCAATCAATCATCAACAATTTCTGCATCAAACAATCTCCTTTTCACAAATTAGCACTGAATCAAGTAGACACTTCTCTGATAGCTGTATCCAAATCACAGTAACAGTAACCACACACCAAATATGAACCCAGAACAAAAGATACTATCATTCAAGCTTAAAGATTATGACCCATCAATAGAACTTATCCTTCTCCTTGCGCTCACGTTCCTTCTTTATTCAGATCCAGATTTGCACCATAACCCAATCACAGTATTCCAGATCTAGCACTTTATCAGATATTCAATAACAATTCAGATGATGCTTTGCCAAATGATCTCCTTCCTCTTTTATAGTCTTATGCCTTTCACAATACCACGGTCCAAAACCATAATAACACAATACCATGAACTCAATACTTGGGATCAACACTTTTGGATGCAATACCATGGACCAAAACCATAGGATCAAAAACCGTCGGACTAATACCATGAAGCAACCATGAAAGTGCGTGAACTTTTCTCCACACGAAATAAACTTTTCTCTACATAAAAGTCTGTGAACTTTTCTCTACATGAAATAAACTTTTCTCTGCATAAAATTCCGTGAACTTTTCTCTACATGAAATAAACTTTTCTCTGTATAAAATTCCGTGAACTTTTCTCCACATGAAATAAAATTTTCTCTGCATAAAATTACGTCAACTTTTCTCCACATGAAATAAACTTTTCTCTGCATAAAATTCCGTGAACTTTTCTCTACATGAAATAAACTTTTCTCTGCATAAAATTTCGTGAAATTTTCTCCACATGAAATAAATTTTTCTCTGCATAAAATTCCGTGAACTTTTCTCCACATGAAATAAACTTTTCTCTTCATGAAAGTGTGTGAAGTTTGCTGTACTATAACTTATCATCTGAGATGAGTGGGTTGCCATCAAGTACAACATATGTATCATAATGCCAACAATCTCCCCCTTTGGACTTGATGACAAAGCTAACTTGTCACACGTAGAACTATCATCTGTTTCCTTTGAGCTGTCCTGCACCCTAGGCATTCAGTCACATCTGATATCTCTTCTTGAAGATTCATCTAGCTATAACTAAGTGAGATGATATTCTATGAGTGGGTTGCCATCAAGTACAACACAAGCATCATAATGCCAACAATCTCCCCCTTTGGACTTGATGGAAACAACACCAAATCACTCTCCCCCTTTGACATCAAGGGCAAAGGGCGAACCAAGATAATCTCTTTCCTAGAGAAACATTCTGCTACCCATACTCCCCCTGAGTACCCGCTGAAATCTCTGAATGAGCTCCCCCTTTGTATATGCCAAGGTGTACCACTCTGTCCATGCTACATGTTGAAAGCTCTGCTCTTTCTGAATTGTGTTGTTCATGCTCCCCCTGTCTGTAAGAAAGGTCTGCAAAAAGGTGTTCTACAAGAACATGACTCTATACATCATAGGTGACCTTCCTAGCACCAAATACTCATACATACATCCATCTCCCAACCAAGTGGGGATATACCAGAAAATGACAACCAAATATATTACATCATTCATCCCAAACATAATGGGGAAACCAACATAGGCCGTTACATGACCTTGATATGACTGAAATATTTCATCACATGACTACAATAGATAGAGACACACTATTACATCATGAGTCTTGATATGACCTTTACATCGAATGATATACATGACATTTATAACAGAGACCAAACACCTAAATAAGATCATGATAAACATCAGCAATGACACTGTATGATCTGCTCCATAACATCTGTCACCAACAACTTGTATTAGTGCATGAATCATCAAGGTATGTCCGTATCAACTCATCCTTTTGAATAGAATTCTGTATATACAGAATCATTCTATCATATGTGAGAAACACCATAGCCATCCAGATCTGCATGGACCAAGTATCATCAATAGGGAAGATCTGCATCAATCAACATATGCACGAAACAACCTATCATCATATAGGTAAGAACTCATCATCCAACAATGCAACTTGAATAATCATCCATGTACCCAGCCAACAATCCTCATCCATAGATGTGCCAAGAACAATCCTGCAATATATGATCTTTATGCATATGGCGACAACAGTATATGAGAGACACATCATCAAGTACTCCTTCTTATCCTTATGAAGATCACCATGTAGGCACCATTAGTGAATCAACCACAAATCTGATCTAAGAACCATATCATAAGCATCATCACCAAGGACTATTAACCATAATGCCAACAATGCATTAAAAGCATATGCTCCCCCTAAACCTGTGCGATCTTGTTTACTGTTAGATCTGATCATGCATATCAGCAAGGAGTATCAAGTCATCATCATTTTCAAGTTAGAAACAAAATACTTCTAACCATAAATACATTTCCACACATCATCAGCAAATTGTAACCATTATCAAATAGCACAAATAAACCAAATTGATCCTTTTCCTGAACCTGCCCCCACTGCTTTTCCTCATACTAACATATACGCGACTTTGCAGTGTCTAACTCGCGTATATATGTGACTTCATTTCATGAAATTTGCACATGAGATTTAGGACACTGAAGTTTTGTACTTTCAGCTCCCTCTGATTCTGGTATGTCTGTATGTTGTGCTGTGCCGCCACTTTCTGACTGTACTTCCTTTTTCCACCATATCTTCAAGCGTGATGACGTTTTCTCTTTCGGTGTGATGTCCGTGCTTTGTTCCTGCATTCCTTTGCTATATGTCCAAGCTTGTTACATGCATAACATCTTACATGTTTCATATTCCTTTTGTAGCAATCAGCAGCCTTG
>APFE031185782.1:0-11279 GCA_000404065.3 Pinus taeda
TTTACGAGAACAAAGCCCTTTATACCATAAAAATTGATCTGGTTCTAAATATGAAGATGCAATACATACCTTCTGTAACAGTGGTACACCATGTAGATCAAAATATTGCTCCATCTGGCGTATCCAATTTACCGGATCCTTGCCATCAAACTTCCTCATCTTGCTTTTTCTTGATTTTAGGAGCTCACTCTTGAAATGCCTGTAACTGTGTACTTTCAGATCTTTAATCTCTGAAACTATGACCTCTAGTAGTCCTCTGTGCCCTCTTTCCAATGCCACCAGTCTGACCCCAATTGGATTCTCCAATGAGGAGTTATGCCAAATCTCCCACGGTGACCTGATTATAGACTAGTTCTAGAGCGAACTTGTATGAAGTTCCACGTGTCACTGTTTCAACCTTTGACTCTGAAAAATATATAAATGAAAACTATAGTCTGTTCTCTTTCTGTGCCTTCTTACGAAATTTCAATCCGATTCATGACGATTTTCCCCAGGTCACCTGTTTTGAGTGTAATTCAGGAGTCTACAAAAAGGCCAACTTCCTCAGATCATATCTCCGCACATATCGCACGAAACGCTCTGAAATTCGGACCCAAAGTTCAGCGCCAATTCTTCTCAAATGGGTTTTTTTTTCGACTTCTGTAACGTCACAGAAAAAAATTATAGCGAAAATTCCACGATGACCTTTTTGGAGCAGCGAAACCCTAGAATCCAAAGTTCTGATACCAAATGTTATGAAACCAGCTCAAGAAAAGATAGAAAAGATAGATCAACGCCCTTTAATTCAGCCTCTTCGAGGGGGAAAACCTCCTTTACATTACATAAATGACAAATTCTTGGATGATACAAATGAAAATACCTCCTTTCTATATATAGGAGTCTAAGGGGTCATAATGTAATCAGAGCTGACATAACAATAATAATGTAAGGGCACAATAATAACAATAGTGGGCTTATATGGGGCACAATAGAGACAATATGGGCACTACATGGGTACATCAATATAATAAGGGGGTTGTACTAATAACAATAAGGGGTTACACTAGTAGTATAGGGGCCTAACCATAATCATCACTGCTTGTGCATTAAAGGTGTTCACACCCATTGGAAGACTTTTCAAACCAATTATGACCTTTTTCAATTAATCTAGAAGCCTCCCATTATTTCCAAGTTGAATTAATCTAGATTTGTGTGACAAAGTCCAATTAATCTAGAAGCCTCCCATTATTTCCAAGTTGACAAAGTCCAACCATAATCATCACTACTTGTGCATTAAAGGTGTTCACACCCATTGGAAGACTTTTCAAACCAATTATGACCTTTTTCAATTAATATAGAAGCCTCCCATTATTTCCAAGTTGAATTAATCTAGATTTGTGTGAGGAATGTAGAGAAATTCTAGCTGAAGACACAACCACATGCACAAAACTAGTTGATTTGGGCTGCAACTGCATGCATAGGCTTGTCTCCATGAGGTTGGAGACTTTCAACCGCATGCATAAGCTTGAATGGATGTGGTTGGGGAAAAACATATGGAAAAGCATGAGGAACTCAACCCATAACCTTTTCCACTTGTTTGATTACCTTCATCAACATCTGAACTTACCTCCAAAGCTATTCCAAGTCTTGTAACACCTCTGTAAATAGGCCAAATGTGTTTCTAAGGTGCCACTTCCAAATGAACCTAGAAACCATCAAACAAAGGTTGGCATGAGTGCCAACAAGTCCTCTACTCTCCTCTAACACGTGCACAAGCTACACACACATCTGAACACACTCTGTAGCACCTTTGCAATATCATCATTAGACCAGGATACTGCTACAACAAGTCATCTCCATGAGCATAAGTGAAGACCTAGTATGCCAACTCAACTAGTGTGCCATCTCAACAACATGAATGACACTTGAGCTATCATCTCCTTCACATGTAGATCTACATCATCCACTTGTAATAACATCTCCAATGCCTCCAATAAATGCATAACAAGGCATCATAAAATGGACATCAATGCACATTCTAACAAATTCATACACAAGACAACTCCTCCATGTCCACCATGCTACCAATAAGCTACATCATTAATGTTGACATTAATGCCAACATTTTCTAGTTTCCATCATGAACCAATGGAAACATCAAATAGCTGGAACCATGCACACCATAATGCCGACACCATAAATCATGCTCTCATCAATGAGCCCACAGATTGGAATGTTAGGATCCCCCAGGAGCTCGTCCAACCATTCCAATAAGAACCAAATCATATTTGTTGGAGCATGATAATCCTTGAGGAGAAATTCTATAACATACTCCTCCATAACCTCAACCACATGCTCACATTTATAACGATAAGACTCGAGTGATAATCCCCCAACCTGGGAATGCGACCATCGCCACGAGGTATCATGTTGGAGCTAGGTGTTGGGTATGGAACTGCAATATAAGTTCATCATATTTCTCTCCATTCCTGATCTTGTTGTGGAAATCACGCCTTTTGTTAGTCACTGGCTATTAGATAACACCCCCATCAGGGAATTAAGTTGCGAACATGAACCCATCCTATTCCACCAGTGCTTAATGTCTTTAACCACCCTGTGCCCTTCCCAACATGTGTGTTGAAGAATAATGTAGTGGAACTTTGGTAAAAATTCATTGATGTTATACATTACATCCTGTAAATGTCAGCTACTTACCGTTTTACACATGGGTTTCCCATTAAGTAACTTGTGAATGCATTAGATTACTAACTATGAATCACAATGAATCTGAATCAAACATAAACCTTCTTTAACTGCAATTTGTAATCATTTTTCGACTGCCAGAAACCCTGCCTAGGTATTTTTGGTTACTCCACAAGGCCACAAAAAGATGCGCAGTGGTTGGATTTATCATCCCGAAAGATCCCTACATACCTCGTGTTTCCTGGGTTTCCATTAGAAGCTCCATAAAAAAATTAGCTTAAGAAAGGAAGAGGGGGGCGGTGAATATGTGTTAGCTATCCAACACCAGGGACATCTCACAACAGGTGAATAGGAAACCAACATTGTAGGGTTCAACTCAAGGTTCTTCAAAATTATGCTTTCTAATCCCTCCACTTGCCAACTATCAAAAATCAAAGAGGATGCTAGGATAGTTTCCCTAATATTGAGAAGTATTACGTCTGTTACCATTGCAACTTGGCGATGTTTCATTTGGAAAACTTGAAGATTTCTTTCTTTCCATATGTTCCAAAGAATGAATCCTAACACCAACTACCAAGATCTCAAAACTACAGGGTTATGAAACTTACCAGAAAACTGAATATTCAACAGAGTCATCAAATTTTCCAAAGAAGGTTGACCACATCTAAAGCAATGTGGAATAAACTTCCATATTTTTGCTGTAAAAGGACATGAGAGGAAGATATGATTTGTGGATTCCTCCGCCTGAGAACAAAGTTGCCATAGTGATGGCCCCTCAAATCCCTGCTTAGGAAGGTGATCGCAAGTGAGAGTACATCCCCAAGCTATCAACCACAAAATGGTTGAAAGTTTGGGTCACCATGAACTATCCCAAATCTGGGTCCACAAAACTTCTGTATCCCTTGTTGTCCATCCAACTAGTAAGGAGTTAAGCTTCTTTAAGTGAAAAGGAGTCTGATGAGTGTTGGCCCATCTTAAGATGTCATTATTTAGATAAAACCTAATTTGTCTATCTTCGAGTTGATTTTTGAACTCCTCCCATGCATAACTTTCTTCAATACTCATCCAATCTCCCTTGTCCTTTCATTGCTACCACAATTGGTTGCCTACTCGTGGTTTCCAAAAATTTACTATCTTGTTAGAACCCATTGCTTGAGTTAATATTTTAATAGCATATAAATCTTCATTCTTCTCCAAAGGGGGATATTGCTGCTGTTGTCACTCATTGCTTTTTTAGTCACCAGTTGCTTCAAATGCCCAATAGCATTGAATTTTGATGTCAAATTCTGAGCCACAGAAGCTACCAGAGATAGATGGGACCCTCTCCATTGCGTAGTGCTCGGAAAAAGCTTTTCGATGGTATATATAAGTCTAAAAAAGGGTCCCTGGATTAGAAGTTAGATTCTATTGAAGAATTCCTTTGAAAAACTCAAAAAACAAGAAAAATGGCTAAGTTTGAGGGAAAAATCGCAATTGGGACCTCGGAGGTTCATCGCAATCTCATATTGGCATTGGCGGGTCCACGTGAGTTAAAAGCATCGATGGAAGTAAAAATAGCAATATGTCGATCGCCGATATCGCATATCGGCAATCGACAGATCAATGCTCAGTATTCATCGGTGATCGACGAGGTTTTAAGTCCTGAAACTGCGCAAACGGGGCCAAATGTGATATAATGTTGTACCGCCGGGAGGGACTGATTCCAAAATATAAAGGAAATGATTTACAAAACAAGGGCTGATATCTCCCTTTCTCTCTCCTCCATGTGGCATCGATGATGGATAGGGGTCATAGCTTCGGAACAATGAAAAACCACCGATTTGCAGTGCCTGTGTTTGTTGGAAATAATACTGAGAGGGGGGGGGGGGGAATCAGTATTATCTAGATCTTTTAACAATTCTTCCTTATTTAGACTTTGAATTATTTTTGCATTTCAATACCATCAATAATGAGCATGAACAAGAAAAGCAGACAGTCACATCAAAGAACACCAGATATAAGGTGGAAACCCAATGTGGGTGAAAACCACCTGCTGCAATATGTCTCTATCTTCTTCCAAATTAGAAACTCCTTTTACAATGGTCTTGTACTGGTGCAGTCCTTTACCAGTACGCAGGCTGCAACCTGCTGAGAGCTTCAACTCTCTCTCGTTTTCCAGTCTCTCCTGAAAGGGAGCTACAACCCCCTACTTCTTTTCAAGGACCACTTTTCATAAATTTTCAAACTGGATCCATATACATCAAATGATCATCAAGTACATGTAAATTATACAGTCAACTGTAATAACCAGATCAACAATAACAGAACAAAACCCAGAACACCTTTTCAACAGAAAAATTCAATCAACAGAAGATCTTAACACAGATACGCGGTTTTTCCTTCTACTGGCCTGCGTTGCTACGCAGTTCACCTTCTGCCTCTCTGCGTATACCCGCAGTTCTCCTTCTTGCTGGACTGCGTGGACACGCACTGCTCCTTTCACTGCACTGCGTACAGTACGCACCCAATGACACTATCGCGCCGCGTACTTTCCAGAAAGTACGCACCCAAAGGAATAATCGCGCCGCGTGCTGTTGCAGAAAGCACGCACCTGAATGACTGTCGCCCTGCGTACCTACGCACTGGGCCTTTGCCACTTCTGCGTACCCACGCAGGTAACCTTCGGCACCTCTGCGTACCCAGGCACTGAGCCTTCGGCGCCTCTGCGTACCCACGCACTGAACCTTCGGCACCTCTGCGTACCTTGAACTAGGGCTGAAATAACCTCAGATGCTCAGATCTGAACTTGTGCTCAAGAGATCACCCTTCACCAATTCGCTTCTACCTTCTCCTTTATAAATCGATCTTTTAAGAACCGAGAACCCAATAGATCAGATCTTAAGATATTCAAGATACAAAAGATGCTTAAGCCAAATGATCTCCTTTGCTTTATATAGGCTAGCTCTTCCTCAATTCAAGGATCATGGGGCTAAATAATAATAATAAAATAATCAATACCGCGGGCCAAAACCATGATAACCCAATACTGTTGGCTAAATACCACTGAGAAACCCCACGGGTGGGCGCTTAACTGCCTTGGAACGTGTGCACTGGGGTACGCACCCCATGAATGGGTGACCAGCGTATTTGGACGCGGTTCCCTGCACGGCATACCTGCGGGTACGCATCTTCTGAACTGTTCTCCTGCGTACTTCTTTATTTTCATCAAAATGAGAGCCATGCCATGGGAGTTTGCCATCAAGTACAACATCTGAAATCATACCAGAACCATAATGCCAACAAAACTTCCTCTCCACCTCACTTTCCCTTGTGTCCTACCATTCACAACGCATCTATAGGCGGAAAAGATGCTCCATTTTCTCTTACTTCTTCATCCAATGAACTATCTCCTCGATTAACACAAGATGGTGAGATTGTCCATGATAAATCGAAAACAATCTAATTGCATAGGGCTCTTCCCATCCCTCATTATCTCTTATGTTGCATGAAGACAACTCATCAAATCAACTTTCTCATGCGAGCTCACCAATTCATTTATCTTTGGAAGTACCATAAGAAGAACCTCCTCAATTGAGCAATTTGATTGTTCTGGAAACCTGTGACAAAAACAACTTTCATCAGTAGATTAGTTCTGAAATTAGTAGCAACAACCACCCTCAAGCCATGCATGATCTGGTTCAAGTTTCAAAATGTGATTTTGTGATTTTGGTAATTTTTGGGACATATCAGGGGTTCGAGGCACTTCAACGTCTGTTGATGGTTATGTTAGGACCTCACAACTCGACCTATTGAAATTTGATGACCAAAAAAATAGTTTCCAATGATCCCAATCTAGTTTTAAGTTCACCTTATCACTCCCATTCAATTAAATGCACTTTCCCAAAAACATACATTCAACATATAGAATTTTGGAAATGAAATTTTTAGATTAAAACACATGGGACTGTCAACACATGCTAAAAATAAATATTGACATGACGAGACTAGCAACACAGGTAAAAATACAGGATGGTTGAGGGCGAAGATGGAGGCAGGCACAGGGGCCGACCCTGAAACCCTAGGCCCCTGGCCCAGGTGACTCAGTCAGCATTCCAACCGCTGACTCGCAGGTACGGGAGGACGGATGGCGACCTCGTAGGGGGTCCGTGTTTACGAGGTACCATAACCTGTCAGTATCATTCTTTTTTCCTTTTTTTTCTTGCAAATCGGATCTCGTTTGGGGTTTTTTGTTTCTGCCCATGACGGTTAGGGCCTCCCGCATACCTCCTGGAAGCGCTCACCTGCTAATAGCTCCCCGCGGCGGTTTCGCGTTTGGAGCTTTTACTTTTATCCACATTTCTTTTACCATAGCCGGTTTTCTGGAGCTCCCGCGTTGGATCGGAACCTGCTAGGTGTCAGGGTAAAACCTAGCCAATTATTACCATGGGTTTTCCTAATGAATCGGTGGATCTGAAGCCAGCGCCTGAAGACATCCTTTCTGTTTGGGTTAAGGAAGTGAATGAGTAGTCCCTGGTGGAGTTCTTTGGGCAGTCAAAACATCAAGGACTAGCTTATCGTTTAGTTGAAGAGCTGCCGGAAAATCCCCTCTTCTCGGATCACACTTCGCCTCTGCCAGAAGATGCAGCCTCAATAGGGTTTTGGCCCTTGCCCTCCGACGGCTGTGGGAAAGTTCTATCTCCGTCCGAGGATCGACCTCAAGTGGGGAAGATCAGCTCCCCCTCAAGGGTTTACAGACGCTCAGGGGGCCTTGAAGACATCATCAAATGCTCGGGAAAGCAGGTTTCGTGGACCTCCTCTGTGGCAGAGCCTGGAAAGGATAGGGAACCCAGGGTTCGAAGCAGCCCACAAATCGTTTTTAGGTCGCTCTTCTCCATAGACCGTTCAACAAACGACCCGACAAAGTTTTTCTCAGTTTCAGATGTGGGGAAGGTTTCTATTATAGGGGATGGTGCCTCTTTTCCATGTCCTGAATCTTCATCAGGAAAGGGGATTTTGGTTATCGGAGAGGAAAACCCTCCTCTTAGTGAGCCGGGTCCGAAGCTCTCAGGGGGAAATGATTCTCCACCAGCAAGCGCATCGCCAGGTCATCTCCTGCCTCTAGAAACCCCCGAGGGTTGCAGGGAATCGACTCTGGGCTGTGAAAACACAGGGGACAAGCGAAAGAAGACAAAATTCATTAAACCAGGGAGGCAGCCAGCAAATTTGCTATTGGGCATGGATGTTCAGGTTGAAGACGCCCTGCGGGTGGCCGAATGCACGCTTGTGGGCAGAGTTAGAGGACGCCCGGTCACTGGCAAATTCTTGCAGCAATGGGCGGAGGGTCTTTGGAAGGATTCGCCTGCAAAATCGTTCAAAGCGGTTACAATGGCAAAAGGTTTGTTTATGATTAGTTTTGAGGACAAAGCAGCATCAGAATGGGTTGAGGGGAAGAACTGGACAATGGGGAAGCGACCTGTCTTCTTCAAGAGGTGGTCTCCCTTATTTGATGCCACAAAGGACATGGTTCAGGAGTTCCCTGTCTAGGTAAGGCTTCCCGGTCTTCCACCATTCCTCTGGGCAGACTCTATTTTCTCCTCTATAGGCAACACTTTGGGATCCTTTCTGGAAGCGGACAAATCATTCTTAATTACTCATGAACAGGCGGTAGCAAGGATCCTCGTGCGTCTGAACCCGAGGAAACTAATGGAATCTATCAAGCTGCAGTGCAGAGATTTTTTCTATGAACAAATCCTTGATTATGAAATGCTGCCCTTCAGGTGCCATCGCTGTCACGAGCTAGGACATCTGGCCAGAGAATGCCCTCTGGGGAGACGAAAGAAGAGGGTGCACTCTCAAGAGGATCCTCGGGCGCGGAACATTAGAGAGGAGCCATCCGTGAAGGGTAACGACTATTCAGGCTTCGATCCGCCGGAAGGGGAGCACGATATGGACACAGAACCATCTCCACAGCCTCAGGAAGCTCCAGCCCCTTCGACAGCGAAGATGCCCGACTCAGACGTCCCCCCTGCTGGTCCCTCCGCAGTCCCCGAGCTCTCTCCCACTGGTAAGCAGTCTGTCTCCCCTTTACCTGATCTCCCTTCCGTTTCTTTTTCTGCGTTTTCTGATTCAGCACCTTCTCGAGTAACAAATGAAAATTCTTTATTTCCGACTGTGGAACTTCTTGCTGAGGAATTCCCCTCCATAGATCTAAGCCGTGAATCTTCTTTGGACCCTCATGTTCCCATTTTACCCACCTCGGCTTGTTCCTACAATCTCAGATCCCTGAGAAAGAAGCCTGACCTTCCCCTTGTATCTGAAGACCCGGTGGGTGGTCTTAGCCCCTCCCTGGCAAAATCCTCCATCAAAAAAGGCAGGGGAAGAAAGTCAAATCTGGCTAAAGCACAAGTAAAAGCTATCATTGATGTAGCAGATGGTAAACAAATGGTTCTCCCTGGGGTGCTTAGAGCAGCAAAACCCCCTGAAGAGGTGATAAAATGATCTGCATGTCTTGGAACTGCAGAGGTTTAGCCAGTAAACCCAAAAAACTGGCCTTAAAGGAGCTTGCCTCTCGTTATATGCCTGACCTTATCTTCCTGCAAGAAACGCTGGGCAGGGCGGCGGAAATTGAACAGGCACTTTGTCTCATCCTCCCTCGGTGGTATTTCATCGGATTGGATGCAGATGGTCACTCAGGTGGCCTGGCCATAGGCTGCAGGGATGGCAGACTCAAAATCTTAAATCACTGGGGAATGCCCAATGCCTTGGGCTTGGAATTCCGGCACTCTGATCTTGATCTCCCTTTTCTTTCTTTAAACGTATATGGTCCCTGCTAGTCAAGGGCAGCCTTCTGGAACAACCTATTGGCAAAGGGCCTCCTAAAAGAGAAACCCCTCATATTAGGCGGAGACCTAAATTTCTCTATCGGGGCTGCAGAAATATAGGGATCATCTGCCAGGACCGACCCTCTCTCAGAATTCTTTTCAAATCTCTTCCACTCTAACAAGCTGTTAGATGTCAATCTTATCAAAGCCAAACCAACCTGGAGGAATAGGAGAACTGGGGCGGATCATATTGCAAAAAAACTGGACCGTTTCTTGATAAGTGATCAACTGGCCGTTCTGTCCCAGTCTTCAGACAATGGGTGGGCGAAGGGGGGAACTCGGACCATTTCCCCATCCTACTGGAATTTGCAAAACTTCCGAAAAAGCCACCAGCCCCCTTCAAATTCAACGCCTCCTGGTTAAAAGAGGAGTCTTACAACCAGTTGTTCCGGAAAACCTGGCGCCATGCGGGGAATGACCTCCCCGACAGTAAGGGAGCCTTCTTCATGGAAAATATGAAAAGGCTAAAGAAGGCCACTATTGAATGGGCTGCGGACAGAAAGAAAAAGCTGAATGAAGATCTGATTAAGACTGATGAGGAGCTCCACCTCCTCGAACTCCCTGAGTCAAATGCCTATTCCACCCAGGCTACCAAAGAAAGGATTGTAGTCCTTGAAAAGAAAAGAGAAAAAATCCTTTTAGAAAAAGAAGAAGAATGGAGGCTAAAAAGTAGGGCCATATGGCTGAAAGCAGGAGACGAAAACACTAAATTCTTTCATAACTATGCAAAGGGTCGAAAAGCAGCAAATACAATCTGGAGGCTAAAGGACTCTGAGGGCAGAGATGCCTCATCATTCGAGTCTCTATCGGCTATGGGGACGAGCCACTTCAAATCTCTGTTCTCCGACCCAGGCGGGATCTCTCTAGCTGAAATTATTAAAACAGCTCAATCTTTCCCCCGCTTTGTGGAGGGGGAAGAAGCCGAAGATCTCTTTCAACAAGTGACAAAGGATGAGGTTGAATGTATCATAAAAACCATGGCAAAAGACAAGAGCCCTGGTCCGGATGGCTGGACAGTGGAACTCTTTGCTCACTTCTTCGAGCTGATTGGGGATGAATTATCGGAGGTCGTGGAGGAATCAAGGAAAAAAGGTGAGATTTTCCCCCCTTTCAATGCAACTTTCATCGCTCTCATCCCAAAAAAAGAGGATCCTGAATCCTTTGAGGACTTCAGGCCAATCTCCCTGTGCAACTGCATATACAAAATCATCGCAAAAACCATCGCGGTCCGTTTGAAGCCGATTCTCTCAAAAGCCATCTCCCCAGAACAATTCGGCTTCCTGGATGGCAGACAAATTCATCAAGCTATTGGGGTGGCTCAAGAGACTATTCATAACATCAGGAAATCAAATTCAAAAGGGGCTGTGATTAAGATTGACCTCTCAGAAGCTTTTGATAGAATCAATTGGACATATCTCAGGATGCTGCTGACCCACCTGGGTTTCAAGGTGGGCTTCATAAGCTGGATTATGGCATGTATTTCAAATCCAAGTTTTGTTGTTCTGATAAATGGGGCCGCTTCCCCATTCTTCCGAAGCCAACGAGGCTGAGACAAGGATGTCCTCTCTCCCCACTTCTCTTCCTCCTGGCAGCTGAAGGGCTCAGCAGACTGATCACATCTGCCAAGCGATCAGGTTTGGTTAAAGGTTTGGAAGTTGCTGTAAATCTTTTCATAACCCACCTGCTTTTTGTAGATGATATTCTGCTTTTCACTAATGGATCCATAAACGAAGTACT